>JAVTVY010008744.1:0-48742 GCA_036873755.1 Hanleya hanleyi | reverse complement strand
GAGATCCACTGATATTAACAAATTTGCACAATAATCTGAGTCGCCATTTTGAATTAACGCATGATGGTTAATCACTAAAATTATGGAAATGGGCTAAAAATTAGCCCAATATAATATTCCATAGTATAGTATCCCCTTCCACCTTGAACCCTACCACACAAAGAACTAATTTAGCATGGGTACCCATTTTAACAAAAAATACCATCAAAAGTCACATTTGGCGTCCTTGGTCAGTCGTCTACATCTAAGTGTAAAGATCTTGTCATTTGTCATTGTTTTTCGTCCATTTTTTTTATATTTCTTGCCTACAAGCGCATAAAAATAATTTATTTAGTCTAAATAAGCATTCTCCATCGCAGTGATATTTTAAAAGACGAGAGATCCTGAAGGATCTTGGCGCCCACCATTGTCCGATAATTGTAAGCTAATGACAAGAGGATCTTTTTGTCCAATGTTACTCCGAACAAACAATTGATTTGTAATTTTGTTTACAGAATTTCCATTCTGAGCGAAAAAGGGACACTGGAAAACACCAAGATATAATCTTTCTAAGTTTCAGGATTTTCAAGATTTCTAGAAACTGTACTTATGTCGGTTGTCATAGTACAAGAGAAATGAGCAAAGTTAGTCTGAAAGTGAATGTACATGTACGGAGGATCCTTCGTTTTCGTTTTGTAGTATTTGTATTTATTTATTTTTTTGCACGTGTCATTATTGGGTACTGGAAGCGAAGACAAATATCTTTGACACTTTGGCATGAGCTATAAAACATACATTTTATAATTAGGAACGAATGCTAATTATGTTCTGTTTACTGGGCTAGTTTGAGATATCTCTTTTAAGATACCATGCTCGAAAATAGTAAGATGGTACAATACTTAATACTGAAGGGGTCCAGTCCGTGCAGTAATGTTGAAACCTCGAAAGTGTGTGAATCCTGATATCTTCATTGGATCGAACCATGCAGTGGCCTACAGCTGTCGAGTTGTGATGTTGGGTCACAAGAGTGACGTCCCTTCATGTAGCCGACCCGCCGGCAGACGAAAGCGTGGGGCAGTTCACTTGCAACTACATGGACTAAAGAAAACTGATTTAAAATTTGAAGAAATACATTTTAATTCCGAATTATTTGAACTCCTTGATATGCAAGGTGAAGGTATGGATATTCTCTATAGTCAGGTGAAGGTATGGATATTCTCTATAGTCAATATATAGAATATGCCCCACCGTTTGATCCGCCGACTCTTGTGATGCAACGTCACAACTCGGGAATACCGTATTAACTTGAAGCGTAACTTGGATTTTCTAATCGGACCAAAAAAGGTATCTTGCACAACTATGCCCCATGTGAAACCTGTGTACCAAATTTCACAAAGATCCATGAAATATTTCCTGAGAATTCACGATAACAATGTTTCAAGGGGAAATTCAAGATGGCCATCTGGCGGTCATATTGAATTTTCGAAACGGACCAAAAAAGGTATCTTGTACAACTGGGCCACAGGAGGAATCTGTGTACCAAATTTGAGGAAGATCCATGTAGTACTTCATGGATCTTGCACGTAGTATATAGACGATCTTCTCGCTGTGGATAATCGCTATATAAATGAAGCAGTGAAGGATATATATCCACCTTCACTGGATTCGAAGGAAACTACAGACAGCCCTACAGGCACGTCATATTTAGATCTATATCTCTATAAAAATGAAGCGGGCATTCTCTCTCGTCGCCTTTATGACAAAAGAGATGATTACAATTTCGACATCGTAAACTATCCCTTCCTGGACAGTAATATTCCATTGGGACCTGCATATGGCGTATACATATCTCGCTTAGTAGCATTTGCTAGATCCTGTGTTAAATGTGACGATTTTAATCAACGTCGCAAAACATTGTTAGAGAAACTTATAAAACAGGCCTATTCCACCAAACGCCTCCACTCAAAGTTTCTCAAATTTGGCGATACATATCGCATGCTGATAAAAAAATACGAACGTAGCGTGCAAGATCTATGGTGTTACGTTTCGTAACTTGTGTCTAATTCCGCTTAACCCGGGGCTAGGGGCCGTATGAACCCATGTACTTCAAGATCCTCATGGTAATCATATGAACAGTCACAATCAAAGCGTGACTGAGATACATCATTCCTTAGATGACGACTGTACAACGAATTTTATGGATTAAGAATACTGATCAGCGATACGGATTTGATATTTTTGGAACATCATGATGTCTTGCCGGCATCAGTGAAAACTGTTGACCGCTTCTCTCTTGCAGGAAACAAACCTAGGTTTATGTAACACAATGCTATTCTATGGATAACAACTTCTTAATTGCTATCAAAGAAAAAAAAAAGGTTGATGTATACAATGATTGTCTTTTAGAATTTGGTGCTAATACTGTTATATGGAATATGGAATAGGTCTTTGGATTATGGACGCGGATATTCTACAATGGACGACGGCTGAATTATGGATGACGGACTAGACGCTTGTAATTCCTGAGAAATCACGATAAAGTTTCATGGGGAAATCCAAGATGACCGCCTGGTGGCCATATTGGATTACTAGACCCCAAGGGAAACCTATGTACCAAATTTGAGAAAGATCCATGCAATACTTCCCGAGAAATGGCGATAACAAAGTTTCATGGGGAAATCCAAGATGGACATATTGGATTTTGGAATCTGACCAGAAAATGTATTTGCACAACTGGACCACAAGGGGAACCTGTGTACCAAATTTGAGAAAGATCCAGGTAGTTCTTCCTGAGAAATCACGATAAAGTTTCATGGGGAAATCTAAGATGGCCGCCAGGTGGCCATATTGGATTTTCGAATCGGACCAGAAAAGGCATCTTGCACAACCAGACCACAAGGGGAACCTGTGTACCAAATTTGAGAAAGATTCATGCAGTACTTCCTGAGAAATGACGATAAAAATGTTTCATGGGGAAATCCAAGATGGCTGCCTGGTGGCCATATTGGATTTTCGAATCGGACCAGAAAAGGTATCTTGCACAACCAGACCACAAGGGGAACCTGTGTACCAAATTTGAGAAAGATCCATGCAGTAGTTCCTGAGAAATCGCGATAACAAGGTTTCATGGGGAAATCCAAGATGGCTGCCTGGTGGCCATATTGGATTTTCGAATCGGACCAGAAAAGGTATCCTGCACAACTAGACCCCAAGGGGAACCTGTGTACCAAATTTGAGAAAGATCCATGCAGTAGTTCCTGAGAAATCGCGATAACAAGGTTTCATGGGGAAATCCAAGATGGCTGCCTTGTGGCCATATTGGATTTCCGAATCGGACCAGAAAAGGTATCTTGCACAACTAGACTCCAAGGGGAACCTGTGTACCAAATTTGAGAAAGATCCATGCAGTAGTTCCTGAGAAATCGCGATAACAAGAGTTGTTTACGGACGGACGGACGGACGACGGACGGTATGACGGACGGACGGACGACGGACCACGGACAAAAAGTGATTTGAACAGCCCACCATCTGGTGATGGTGGGCTAAAAAATCGGCGAAACAAACATCGGCGGAAAAATGTCTTCCGACCAGATGACATCACTGTGACGTCATCGTGATGGTCATCTTGATTTTTTGAAAGCATTTTATGGTAGGCGCTGGCCCAAGTATATAGTATAGAAAGTTTCAGTCCTCTAGCCCGAGGAGTAACGAAAATAGATAGGGAGCGAACACACCTGCCCAAGAATGCAATTATTAGACCTAAAATACCCCAGGTCAAAGTGGGGTTCAGTTGCAGGTTATATTAGCTATAGGTAATGTGCATATTTGTAACTAATTGGATTCAAACACCTCAGTAAGTCATAATTTGATAGCATTTTGCCATTTGTAAGACACACAGAACGCGAGAAAATCTATATTTTATCATCTCTGGCGGCCATCTTAGATTTTTGTGTTTCACGTGAATTGTAAAGTAAAGTCAAGAGGGCTCCTAGGCTGAAACTTATCAGTAGCCCTTAAGGAAGCATCATGCAAAATATGGCGCTTTTATCCGGCCTGTAACGGTAATGTTGAAAAATCACCCAAAGCCTACATGTATATATTGAACGTTACAAGAATTATTGCCCGTATGAATGCCACTACTGGACAGGCATTGAGTATGATAATTGATGTCAGTGAATGACATTTTGACACATTTCTTTTAACATGGCTCGCTGGTACCCTTGTCGCGCTTTTGTGTATCTTTTTTACACGTTGTAATCTGTATAGATCTGGTTCTCAATTTTGTTTCACTCGGTGACATACAGATGCATGACCTGCCGCTAGACAGTGCTCTGGAGACTGCTCCACATGACTATATTTTTTTCCATCTCTGTATCCTCCTTTGTAATGTTTTTGTTTTTTTTCTTTCTTTCATAACTCTTGCCAGTGGGTGTGCGTTTTTTGCAGAAACGTACTCTCATTTGAGGTCAAGTGTTGGTGTATTGGCTGCTGCGGAGCTGATCACTCCTGTAGTTTCTGGCACCATTTCTTCCCCTCTGCTTATTGTGTTTTTCTTTTGTTTATTTTTTGTTTAACTGTTTGACATTTTCATGTATTTAACTGCTGTTCTACATGTATTTTGTTGTGTTGGTAAACTATTTTGGATTTGAAGCTGAGGTAAGGATTTTCCAGCAATTGTTTTCATTTTGTGTAATGTTTTGATACATTATTTTGACTTCGCGACTGCGGCGCTTGAAATGTTTTCAAGCAATTGTTTTGACATGTTCACACTTGTCGTATGACTGGCACGTGTATCTCACACCTAGTGGGTCCGTGTAACCTTGCACAATTCAATTTTCGTTTTTTGTTTTTGGTTTCTCAAAATCAAAAATTGAAATTTGACCGTCAATTTTCAATTTTCGTTTTTCGTTTTCGGTTTCTCAGAATCAAAAATTGAAATTTGACATTCAATTTTCAATTTTCGTTTTTCGTTTTACTTCGCGCAAAAATGAAAATCAAATATTGAAAATTGCCTCGACTTGTCCGTTTTTCGTTTTTGATTTTAACTTTGACGCATCAATGTTAACTGCGCACGCGCAAGGCTTATGATGTCACGTTCGGTCCGCGGAGTAGTATGGAAAACGCAAATCGGATTGTTTAGGCAGGTGTGGAGCACAATATGGAAAGATATGGGAGTGTCACCACACTATAGATCCCTGGAGCCAGGCATTCGAGCTAGATTATAATGGGCCAACTGCGCATGTCTAGAAGTGAGTAGGCATTCGTGCAGTAGGTGTGAAGCATTATATGGAGAACAACACTGTTGATACACATATGAGTTTCATTAAAGTAGGGTAAAATATTAAATACGTGGGTACTCTAATCATAACCCCAAAAGGAACTTCCCGCGTCGATGCGTTGAAGCTTTTGACACCCGCACTTAAAGCGTTGAAGCGTTTTGACGCTGAACGTTGACGGGCATGTAAACGCTCCAACGATTCAGGTCCCAAAAATAGAGAATGAAGATTGGACCAGAAGCGTTGAAGCAGTCAGACGTCTGGCATCAAACGTGACGTTTGTGTGCTTGTTTGAATGATGGTTTACGGAACGCTGGCCATATACGGATTTCGCGGCCCATCACCGCGATGCTTACTCTTATTGGTATTAAATCTTTGTTGGTATCTTTATGAATACTATATTTCAAATCAATAACAAATAGCGGTTGTGTGCAGGAATGCTGTTCGCTTTTGTATACGCTCTAAACATCTATTTTTAGAAATGAGAAAATCTAAGACTGCGTCCTGATTGACTCAGGCCTCAATGCCAATAACCAATGACAAATGCGGGATGCCACCTATCCAGACCTGTCTGGTGCATCTTCACAAGTCCAGGTAAATCGTGAATCCTCTCACAGGGTTTACCCGGACATTTTTGATGATTCGAGTGAGTTTTTGAGTCCTTGCCTCAATCTCGAACATTTCATCCCCCGAGGTTATTTTGAATTAGCATGTCGGTATCCCAAGCCGGCGGTTTTTTGCTTTGACTCTCGATGACGATTTCAGCCTGACATCAAAGTTATGCCAGCGATGTCACATCTCAAACATTGCAGCTAGTGGTTTGGCACAATGAGCTTGCTGAGCCTGTTCAATAATTGGTTTGATTTAGAGGATACCCCTTGATCTCTGTTTTATCCAGAACTACCGTGGGCAACTAACCAAGGCAATGCATAGATACCCTAACAAATCGATCAATACACTGGCTCCCGAGGATGGCCTGGTGGGCCACAGGCCTCTCACGCTCCACATCTCTTATACGACACCATTTGCGTTTTCTATTCTACTCGTCATACCGGTAGTGACATCATAACCCGTCCACGTGCGAACTTAACATTGATACATCAAAGTTAAAATCAAAAAACGAAAAACGGACAACTCGAGCCAATTTTCAATATTTGATTTTCATTTTTGCGCGTCAAGTAAAACGAAAAACGAAAATTGAAAATTGACTGTCAAATATCAATTTTTTGTTTTTGTAATCCCAGAATCAAAAATTGAAAATTGACGGTCAAATTTCAATTTTTGATTTTAAGATCACAAAAACAAAAAACGAAAATTGAAAATTGACGGTCAAATTTCAATTTTTGATTTTGAGATTACAGAAACAAAAAACGAAAATTGAAAATTGATGGTCAAATTTCAATTTTTGATTTTGAGAAACCAAAAACGAAAAACGAAAATTGAATTGTGCAAGGTTACACGGACCCTAGTGTTTTCATTGACAAATTATAGTAAATATGGCATTATGACCTTACGCTATGAACATGAACTATGGTATTTTAAACTGAATACTTGCTTACGATATTTGACCGATATCGCGGATAACGAACTTATTGATAACGGACTATTCTTTGAAGTTTTGCTATTATTTTGATGACTTACGCATTTTGTGTTTCTACTTCGAGATGAATGAACGCTCTTCGATCGTGTCATTCATCTTTCATTGATGGAAGATATGGGAAATAGTGATTTCTATGGGAAATTATACTTGACTGTATTTCTAGTAGGCGTCAGATTCGATCTTCGGTATTCAGCTTTATGGTTTAGTGGCGTGGATAAGTGAAATGCACTAGGCTGTACTCTGTGGACCCCAAAGTTTGAGTTGTGCGTTTTGATATGGAGATTAGATTGTCCCATTGTCATAACTGTCCTGAAGGTTTGATGAGTTGTTATTATGTACCCATTTGTTAGGGCAGTATAAAAGAGAATGTCTGACGGTTTCCGAGTTACAGTATAAGATCCACCGGTATAGTCCACAAATGTTGTAAGCTGGAATGAAGTGCGTATAGTCAAAGCTTATTCAGCAATGCGTGTTCTGTTGTCATCCATTTTAAGTCCAGAGAAAACCACTGGCCGGACCGGGGTCTTCTGACTGGGTTTATATAATTTCACCCGGGAATATCGGCGCCCCATACAAGCCCACTTTCCGTCGAGAGTTCCCGCAAATTATAATAAGTTAGTGTCGACACTTATATTCTTCTGAGATGCATTGTGAAATAAGACATTAGGTGTCTATTGAAACTGGAAAGTTACCAGTTTCTAGAAGTGTGTCGATTTGAACATTCCCCATCTCCAGTGGTGATATTCGCCGACTACGTTTTTTTATATATTTCTGTTACATTATTAACCGATTTTGGTGCAGATGCGCTCGATAAAAGAAAGAGCAAATGGTGCTCGGGACACTAGCTAAACAATAATCTCATTCCGCAATATGACGACAAAATGCAAAACTTCGTATTATGTATAAATTAGATCGCGTAGAATCTCCAGAATATCTTAGAAATCTGTTACCACAGAAAGTCGAAAACCGTAGTAGATATAATTTCAGAAATTTGCAGGATTATACTGTTTTTAGATCCAGAACTAACTTATTGAAAAACTCTTTCTTCCCTTCTGCTGTTGATTCGTGGAATCGTCTTGACCAATCTGTTAAAGATAATGAGTCATTTAAGTATGTTTAAAAAAGATCTCTACTCAGAAAATAACCCGCCATCTTATTTTTCATTTGGAAATAGATATTTACAGGTTTTGCACACAAAATTAAGACACAAATGCAGCCAACTGAACTCTGATCTCTTTCGTGTTCATTTGGTAGACAGTTCAGCTTGTTCGTGTAATGAAGATGTTGAAGATGCTTTTTATTACTTCTTTCAATGTAGCAAATATACACACTCTCGCGCTGAGCTATTACAAAAAGTACCGACTCCAATAACTCTGGATAATTTCAGTGAAAAGGAAAACCAGTATATTCATTGCCTTACAGGATTTTATTAGTGACACAAACAGATTTTAATAAGAGACTGTAGTATTTATTCTCGCCCTATACAGAAAATCTTATTATTGAAACACCCGAACTCCTCCATGACTCTGCTTGTGCATGTGTATATATTTGCGACATCATTATTTGTAAACTGGGAAAAAAGAAAAGAAAAATAAACTATTTATTCTCAAACAGGGCTACACCACCAAGCGCCTCCACTCAAATTTCTCAAATTTGGCGATACATATCGCATGCTGATAGCAAAATATGAGCGTAGCGTGCAAGATCTATGGCGTCACGTTTCGTAACTTGTGTCTAATTCCGCTTAACCCGGGGCTAGGGGCCGTATGAACCCATGTACTTCAAGATCCTCATGGTAATCATATGAACAGTCACAATCAAAGCGTGACTGAGATACATCATTCTTTAGATGGCGACTTTACAACGAATATTATGGATTAAGAATACTGATCAGCGATACGGATTTGATATTTTTGGAACATCATGATGTCTTGCCGGCATCATTGAAAACTGTTGACCGCTTCTCTCTTGCAGGAAACAAGCCTATGTTTATGTATACTATGATTGTCTTTTTGAATTTGGTGCTAATACTGTTATATGGAATATGGAATAGGTCTCTGGATTATGGACGCGGATATTCTCTAATGGACGACGGCTGAATTATGAATGACGGACCAGACGCTTGTAATTTCAAGTAATATATGTATGTATTTTATGTGATTATGAAGGCACTGGCACAGGGATGTATTAAACAAAACTCATTTCATAAAAATTGTTCCTAGAGACAAGTTTCTGATGGTTTTAAAAGGCTGCTATATTTTAGCTTATGCCATGGCAGTAAATCGTATGAACGTAAATATCATTCACAAACCTATGTTAGAGGATATAGTTTACTTCGGACAAGTAAGTCGCGTAAATTCTTATTTTTTGTGTAAGCTATGTTTGGCTTCAGATTAAGTGGCTGCTTCCGTTTAGATTGGGGATTCTGGTATTCTTCCTTTAGCATACGAGCGGCGTCAACATATCGCCTGCTATAGAGAATCACAAAAGGTATTATCTCCCGTTTAGACTGTTTCCCTGGATCGATATTTATGCTGAAAGGATATCGAGTTTGTAAGGTTTTGATTCAAAATGTCTCCCGTATCGCTCTTAGATCCTGTGTGGTGAGAGTGGGGAAGTATGTATGAATGTATGTTCATTTCTCTCACACCTGCCTTCGCTATGTTCTTTTATATTTGTATGGATAGGTTTTATCTAAGTTGTCAGAACTTGTTAACCAATCCTTTTACCATTTTGAAGGTACTAAAATATTTTTGAACTAAATTAAACTGCAATTTAGGTCCTAAGGAAATCGTAAGCGAGCAAAACTCTAGGTAAACAACAATCCAGTGCATGATAGTGTATGTTCAAATATATTTTTACAACTCAAAAGGAGGTGTACCCTGGAGGAGATAATTACTATTCATGTGTAATTAATGAAACTTCTTCATCAAAATTGTCGTCATGGTTCATGTAGAATAAACACATGATTGTGTCAACATGGTTTCCTAACCTCTGGCACATCTAAATATAACACTTGAGTTTAAACAACAGTTACACTGAGACAAGAAACAACATTTTTCAATTTTATGGACAAAAGTGAGTGTATTGACGTGAAACTGACGACGTCTGGCGACTAAAAAGCAACCACATGACTCTACAGGAAAGCATCCCATGTGCATGTTCCAAAATCTGGGAAATTAAATGCAAGATTCAAATTGACTTGACACTCATGAGTCACCATCTCCCAAATGTTGGTGAAACATGCACATTAGAAAAGTGAGTCTGTGTTGAAACTCAAAGTATACACACCTTAAGCTTGAATCAAGCACTGAAAAGTGCATATAAAGTTTGAAATATATGTATTAAGGCAATGTGACGTCACTGGACCTAAATATGATTGCAAAAGACCACCACAGAATACCATGCTTTAACCCTACCTGGCCTTGGGCCCCCCTATCAAACTTTCTGCGCTATATCCGGAACGACACAAAATGGAGAGCTGAAACTCCGTGACTTTATAGTTTATCATATTGGGGTCATTTTGAGCCTATTTGCATAACCCCCGAGCAGAGGATCATGGGTAAATCCAAGATGGCGGCCACATGGGGTAGCAGAAAAGTGATGTTTTTGTCATATTTCTTCAAAATTTCTGCTTTTCTGCGATGAAAAGTGAGTAAAAACTTTTTTATTTCACATCACATTAATATTTACTAATTTATTATGCAGTTTTTGAGGTGAAATTGCAAAAATAAAAAAATCGGAAAATCTGACTGAAAAATCGATCAAAAAATGTCGTTTTTGAAAATGACGTCACTGTGACGTCATCAAAGCGGACATCTTGGATTTTTTCACATTTTCTGGTAGAGCTTGACCCAAGGGTATAGTGTGATAAGTTTCAGCGCACTAGCTCAAGTGGTAAGAAAAATAATTAGGGGGGGCCATTTGGCCCCCCAGGCCTGGACAGGTCCCGAAAAGCCCAGGCCAGATAGGGTTAATTGCAATTTACTCTGTGTAATAAAATCGTAAAAAATAAAAATTAATATTTTCCCACACTGTTTGCAATGGTCTTTCATTTGAAGGAAACTTTACTTGAGGGTTTACGATCACTTTAATAAATATTTCAGCCTGTATCTAGTATACAATACCGGAGTTCGTAATTGTAGTTCAGCTGTTTAATGCCACATTTGAGTTACAATTGCAGAGTACGCTGCTCTGAGTGCGCAGCGCATTTGTGTCGAACGAGTATGAAAGAGAATTGTAATAGCAACAGAATAAGTTGTACAGTTATGATGCTACAACTTGAGGTAACTTTACTGTCATTGCATAATCACATGCCGCTTGTGGTAATATTGCTAAATTCGAAATGTCGACCTTGGCAATGGCCAGAAATGTTACATTTCCCAAGTGATTGAGTGTGATTTCAGATCTCAATGTACGCATTCAGCTTGGTCAAATTTTCGTTACTTACTGATTTGTCAGCTGGTTTAAGTAACCATTTTACTGGAGCCATGTTAATTACGAAAACAATGAGATATTCAAAATGCACACTTGCCAATTAAATCTTCACAGCATTGCTGGTCAATTTGGATTAGAGTTCAGTATAATTGTCTGTCTTCGATATGAAGTGAATATCAAATTTGAATGGGTTCGTTGAAGCTTAATGGGTCAGTTGATATGTAGAAGATAAAGAGTGGATCATAGATAGAGGCAAATTAGGCCCAAGATAATGAGCATTGGTGCAACAATGGATTTTGATAATTGTGCTCCACGAAGTTTAGATAAATGCCCCGAAAAGTCAAACGATTCTTGTTCAAGTCATATGCAATTCATCCGCCTCTGATTCTTTTGTGCATAATTTAATATTCCAGAACGAATTAAAATAGAAAATATGGTGCAATCAGACTTGGTTGCCTCAATAATATTCATCACTACGCTTAGCATCGGATAACAATCAGAAAAAAACGCTAATTTATTTGACACCAACACGGTGGTCAATTTGTTTAATAATGATGCTGAAATAATGCTTATGTAAACAGACTCCATTCTCTAATTGTCAATAGTAACCTTCTGTCATCAACCACGGTGTATTATTCCCTGATTGTTCAAGGCTATAACCAATCCGTCTTACCCGTTCGGCTGATTTGGTGCGCATCGAACCATGAACATTCAAAGAATTCATCTTCTAATCTAATTATTTTCATGAAAAGCATAGATGCTACGAATAATGTTTCTTGAATGCTGTGGATGTGCACGTGGTTACACTGACTGTGGTTAGTCTGATAATTTGAGAAGGACTGACCCAGCCCAAGCTTATACTGATGGTTACGTTGTCAGAGAATTAGATGTGTATTTGGAGTTTGGAGTTACTTTGCAGATATTGCTGATGATTAAATGGGATTTTCAATCATTATAATTAGTCAACTCCAGGAAACAAGGCACTTTGTACTAAAGCTACTGATCCGTCATCCTAAGTGATTTATATCATATCACCATGATCCTCTAGTTCTTACTGTGATTAGCGCAGTTATTTTGCAACACTGGAAAAAATAATCCCTTAATTTAAGGAATATTCATCGACTATTACACAAGCGGAATATTCCTTGAAATTCAATAAGGAATATTCCGTAGTATGTTAAGGAAATTCCTTAACATGGTAAGGGGTCACGTCCAATCGATCGAGACGGTTTCTCGATAAACGAGTAAAACCGATAAATATCTCGTCTCGAAGGGTCCCGGTTTATCTCTATCGATTGTTGTCCCGGTTTGCTCCCGGTTTTCTCTCGAAGCACAAGGCCATCTCGATCCCCCTCGAAATAAATAGACATGCTTCGAGAGTAGAATCGGGATGCCATGCAAAATGATAGTTTGAACCATTCGGATAATTAATTAGATTGAAGAGGAATAATTTATATTATTGTGTTATTCCCTCTAGATATCTGTATTCGCATACTTGCTCTGACACATCACCAATTGATATTATAAAGGTTGGCTCATTATTATTCAGTGTAACTTATCTCGAACCTGGGTTTTTTTCAGAATTTGAATCACTTCATGAGATACATCCAGGAACTATGCATTGAAATAAATTCTGAAAGTATAGAATAAAATTTCATATGCTATTATGAAGACTACAGGAACGGCTTGTAAGTCGTTGGAAACTGGAGAATATAAACTTAAATGCTCGATCGAAGTGTTTGAGCATTCCCTATCAGCCGTTCGCACAAACAACACGCGGTATCGTTTATAGTGAAATGTATGTAACTGTTTTGTCTGAAGCGTGATTGCGCTCTGAATTAGCCGCCAATTACTTCATTATTTGATTAATTCCCTAGACACATGAAATCAGCAACAAATAATAAAACGTGAGTATATTATCAAGTCCCGCGAACAGTGTTGTTTCAGGTTTTTCTTTCAAAGAAATTAACCTTCTCCCTTCTTTGTTGTTTCAAGCCGACGTTTTTTTACAGACCGACTGTGGTGTGAATTATCAACACCTCTAGTTCCGATTGTCAGTATTTCGGCTAACCACTGCCAGGCAAGCTTATGCCAGAAAGAAACTTTGTTGATATAATCTCCGTATTTGAACTACATCACAAGACAGGTAAATGGAATCTGCAATGAATAATTCCAAATTATACAACAAATTAAACACCAAGGTTAATATACTGGCTGAACACTTAACATAGTTTTGATGTTTCGGTTGAAATGAACCATGTTTGCCCCCCCAAGTTTATTTAGCAATAAATAACGCATGATTCCATATCATTATTATTCAGATCACACACAATGTATCCACTTCGTGTGTCATTTATTCTCGAAGAATACTAGTCGGATATACAATCATTTATCGATGTGAGAGATCATTCAATTGTAATATTCATATATTTAAAAACTATGATGAGCCACCGATGATGGCGAATTAGTTCCAGCTGTTATTGTCAGGGTCATTTCTGTTTTCTTTCATCATACGTTTAAGATAGAAGAACAAATCTCACTATTACTCATGCTGATCAGTTATGAATGTTGGCTCTATTTAGAGACGAACATCACTGATCAACAAAAACGCAATTATTCATACCGTCTTTGCAGGATAGATCATTTTATTTCTATCAGTAGTGTAGATATAACCCATAGTTTATGTCATCTGTTGAAAAGAACAATACGATGCTGACATGACGTAACTATGTCAGTATATAATGACGTTTAGACATATTATACTGCAACTAAGGTAGATATGCCTTGTCAATTACATATATCCCCGTTTTCAGGGAGGGTATTGTTTGTTCAGTTGACACGTAAATATTACCTCCAAGAGATATTGTACAATTCGGATACAAAAACACCTTTTATAATAATAAACACAACGCAAAATCCTGAACTGTATTTGATAAAGTTTAGAAGAATTGGTTTACTAATTAGTAAATTAGGACTATTGTACACGAACCTCGTTCCCTGGAAAGGATAATCTTTTTCAAGCTGATATTTGGAGAACTCCTAACTGATGCCATACAATTGAGATTCAAAACGAAATTCTGACCGTATATGACACTGCCAGTTATATTAATATAATAAATTTCAGACAATGAAAATGACACGAGAGATCAATCACACACACCCCCCCGTTTTAGTAGGGAGGTTTATTTTGTTCAAATAACATTTGAGTCCCACCCCCAATTGCACCATACGGTTGGAATACAACCACGACCTTTGGTAATAAAAACAACAATACGCATTGGTGAACAATTAATCAGGTTTTTTAGATAGATTGAATCTGTGTTAAGAAGCATCTATGCTAAGATGCATAGGTTAGCAATGCAAATAAGCCCTACTCCCTGTTTGAGACGGGATAAAAAATTTTCTGTTGGCTTTTGGATATTGTCCTCACATGACGTAGTACGATTGGATTACAGAAACAAATCGTGATACCATATAACTCTGACATTACTGATGACTAATATATGCTTTTATAAAACTTCAAAGAAGGGCAGGTAAAATTATCTTAAATCTGCCGATAAACACACTTACTAGAGCTGTATTTGACACCTTAAAGTGACGGCCCGTCCAGGACCACTGACAATACTTAAGTCATATAGTGACGATCGAACAAAAAAAACCCTATCTAAGTTTGTCAACAAAACACGTCAAAAAGTGACAATCTAAAAGTGATACAGACCATCTATAAGTAATAAACACAACACATTTAAACCTGTATATACATTAAAATTTATCGATCGAATCTTCTTTTACCTGACCAAAAAGATCTTCTAAAGTAACTGCTCGATAAAATGAATCTCTTACAATCTTAAAATCTATACACTCGAGTTTCTCACGACATGAAATACACATCGGGGCTGGTTCATATTTTAACCCTATCTGGCCTGGGCGATTTGGGGTGTACCGCAGCCTGGGGGGCGGGGGGGGGGAGAAAGTGCCCCCTATATATTTTCGTTATCGCTAAGGCTAGAGGGCTGAAACTTACCACACTATATCTTTGGGTCAAGTTCTACAAGAAAATGTAAAAAAATCCAAGATGGCCGCCATGATGACGTCGATATGACGTCATTTTCAAAAGAGCATCTTTGGACGATTTTTCGGTCAAAATCTTCGAATTTTTTATTTTTGTATTTTCTTCGCAAGAAACTGCATGATAAATTAGTAAATAATAATCTGATATGAAACAAAATAAGTTTTACCCACTTTGCCGTACAGAAAAGCAAACATTTAGAAGAAATATGACGAAAACTTCATTTTTTCTGGTACCCCACATGGACGCCATTGTGAATTTACCCATGATTCCCTGCTCGTGAGGTTATGCAAATAGGCTCAAAATAACCCCAATATGATAACCTATACCGTCACGAAGTTTCAGCTCCCCATTTTTGGCGTTCCGGAGATATCGCAGAAAGTTTGTTAGGGGGGCATTTTGACCCCCCTCCCCCAGGCCTGGTAGGGTTAATGGAGAAAGGGAGGGAGGGGGAACAAATCAGGGGGTGTTTTTTGGTGATGCTCAGACATATGTTTCAGTAAAATGCATTGAATCTCGTTGAATCAACATGCTGAATTTTTGCGTAATTTTTGAAGAAATATTGCGAAAACATCACTTTTCTGCTACCCTCACATGACCGCCATTTTGAATTTACCCATGATCCTCTGCTCAGTGAGTCATGTAAATAGGCGCAAAATGACCCCAATATGATAGTCTAAAAAGTCACGGAGTTTCATCTCTCAATTTTTTGTCGTTCCGGAGATACGAGCAAAAAACCAACGAGGGGGGGGGGGCGGAATGTCACAAGTCAGTCGTGAATGACCGATTCTACAGCGCCTGATTATAGCGTGATCGAAACGTTTCTGAGCAGTATAATCTATAGTTTTCTTAAACTCACGAAGCTTGTTGCCAACATCAGCACCCCATAAGGTTGAAATTGCTTTCTCATATGCTGAGTGCTGCCTTGGCCCTTGTATTTCCTGCGATGGCAACATGAATAGGTAGCCAACAAAAAACTATAAACTGTTCAACTCTGCGGTCATATAACTTCAGATTATTCAGGATAGCGAATGAGTCAAAGATCAATTCTTGATCGCTTGGAGGCATACCATAGAGTGCAGGGCTACTACTCGGTAAGACGATAAACTGGTGTAACCAATCCGATGTAACTGGTTTAAAGAATCAACCAGTCTCAAGTTAAAGAAAACAGCTTGTCGCGTACTCTAGGGGCGTTTTCACTTCGTTTCTATGTTTAAGCAACCAACATGTTCTCAGATAGTTTTTATGAAAACTGTCTCTTTATTTGGTCTATATCATGAAATTTGGACACAATACTCCACATATGTAAAATAAATAACATCGCCT
This sequence comes from Hanleya hanleyi, assembly GCA_036873755.1. Taxonomy (NCBI): domain Eukaryota; kingdom Metazoa; phylum Mollusca; class Polyplacophora; order Lepidopleurida; family Hanleyidae; genus Hanleya; species Hanleya hanleyi. The sequence continues at coordinate 32,055 of JAVTVY010008744.1, read as the reverse complement.
CATTTTTATCAAGTTTATAAAGTGATCAATGGAAAACGTTGTTCAGATTTATGCAACTTATCATTTATTATTATTGCTCAATGAAGTATCATAATATAATATTGAGAATATGGCAACTCAAATATGCTTAACCCTGCCAGGCCTGGGTGCAAAATGGCTCCCTACCAAACTTTCTGAGCTATGTCCGGAATGACAAAATATTGAGAGCTATAACACTCCGCGGCTTTTTAGCTTATCACATTGGGGTCATTTACAGCCTATTTTGCATAACCCCCGAGTAGAAGATCATGGGTGAATTCAATATGGCGGCCACCTGGGATACCAGAAAAACAAACAAATGGAAAACAAATCCTTAAATTTGCCCTGAAATTTATTCATTAATTTATTCGTTAAAATTCGTTACGGCCAGTAGTTGACAGAACAGCCGATCTTTTGTTTGGAGTCGCAGTTACTTCCGTTATACATATGAGATTCAGAATCTTCGCAACTCCTGAAAATATATAATTATTCTCCATGATAAATGTCAATTTCAATACAAAGCTGTCGCCATGCGATATTGATTGTTCAACCTGGCTTCATGGTAGACAACCCTGATCGGAGGTTTGATAAGTGTATAAATTTCCGAGGTTTGGATAAGCTGGTTCCCGACTGTTCTGCTGATGATAACAGTCGGGAACCAACTTCGCATACGCCGCCATTTTTGAAAGACAAATGTTTGTTTCTTCAAGAAATACCGCGATAGGAACAGGAATTAACAGAAATTTCAGCAAGAAACCAGTACGACCTGAAAGAGTTACGTATCATATGTTGGTGGGTTTTCTCGTTTTAGAACACAGAGAGAGACATCATGGAAAGTAATGTCTTTTTTGAAGTTGTACTAATGTACTGTTGAAAATTGCTCCCAGTGTGGTCGTAACGAGTAGTTCAAGATCAAATGATTTTGACATTTTCAGCATGACATCAGTGGAATTTGTATTGTTGCATTGAAAATGTTGATATTTAACTTGTTTGCTGTAACATTAAGAATTAATCAATCTATCATTGAAGCTGATCTTCAGATTACTTGTAAATTATTTATAAACATTCTGCACTTACAATTTTACACATTTCAAATAATTCGTAGTTAGGATCTTTGTTTTGTCTGGCAGAATATAGCTAACATATTGCAAATGTCCCAAGACTCTATTATCATACATGTAGGCCGACATATTTTCAATGGGAATATAATCATGACATCAGATGACTGCCACCATTTGCACAAACAATAATTGAAAACAACACAATGTGTAAATTAGCAGCCTTTTGGGAGTATATACATCTATTTCAAAGTTTGTGACACTCATGAGGGATAATGTGTGGGACGGATTAGGGACCCAGTGTAGCGGGGTGCCCAACCTTATTTAAGTACACATGACTGAATGAAAACCACTCCCAATACCCCAATTTTGTGAAGAAAAAAATTTAAACTGGACCTCATTCTAGTAAATTTGGCCATCTTCTCAAATCATTTAAATAATGTAGAAATAATGAATAACTGAGACATTTCGGACTTTAGTCATCTTCCCATTCTAATATATTTGATCCCTTTGATGTGTGAAATTTCAATTCCGGTGACTGAATTAATAAATGTTTTACCATATTCATAAATTATAAGATTATAGCTGTGGTAACCTGGCAACATTGTACAAGTTGGTGTTCCCGGCATCATCATCAAAATTATTGTTAATTGTATCAATAATCACACATACGTTTTCGTTTTGCCCAGGATGTAACTTTGGTTGATATGAGGGTATGATTAGTCAGTGCCATACTTGTCGGAAACAGTCTTATCTGAACAAACCATGTACCACGATGAGATCATCATGCCACCAGTTGAGCCAGAAGCAGATTGGAATTTCAGATTGGAGGATAGGTAATTATACATGTACATGTAGAACATGATCCAGTGTACACATTGATAGATAATATATGCAAGATAGTATTGTAATTCTGAAAGATTATACCACAGAATGTCACGATTATAAGTTTTAACATTCATGACCACAACATGTTCATTTTTCAGTAAAATCAAGATAATCGTGAAATGCTGTCAACTAGTTTAGACTCCCTGGTTTTTTTTTCAGAATTAGAAATTTGCTCATACATGATCCTCCATTTCTGTTTAATATTCTGGTTTGATATCAGTCTTAACATGTTCAAATGTTTAAAATTTACTTGTAATAGAGATTTGAACTAAATGTATGTATTATGGAGGGTCTTACCAATATACGAGTTGTCAGAGCATTTCCATCATAGCTCTCTATATTTGTATCTAATACCGCTTATGCAGATGCTAGGGGCCGTGTTGTCATGTCATCCAAGTTGCCACATGAACAGGCACAAGAAAAGCGTACCTGAGATACAACACATATCACGAATCGTTAGATTCTTGGTATGTGCTTTAGCATAGGTTAACCAGAAGACTATACTGTGAAGTCGTGTGGCTCTGTCAGTATGTCGGCACCTCTTCCCACTTCCCTTATATGTGTTGTAATTTTGACTGCACATGGCATATGTTTACATTTTTTAAATATTTAACTGAAAATGTTATTTGTAAGTTGTAAAGTTTGTTGATCTAGTGGACGAGAATTCGATGTGTTAAATTAGATCCTTGAATCATAAATAAGCTTGTTAATTTTAAAATTATTTCACATAGAAATTACCTCCGCATGTACCAGTGAACATGGTGAATGTCGTACAGAGTCACTCACATTTAAGGAGAGGGATCACTCTTTAATAATCTCCATCAGTATCCTAATTGTCCCCCGCTTCTTTGTGTCTGTGGATGTCCGTGCATGACCGTGTATGTCTGTTCAAATACTTCGCAAGCGATAACTTCCAAACGTTTTGTCTGATTGCTCCGAAATTTGACATCTGCATTCTTTGCGACAAGACGTCGGTTGGTATTGTGTTTCAGCAAGATCCGCCTGAAGGTGCCGTCGCTGCCTCTTGTTCCAATCTTCTGTACATGTCTGTGGATGTATGTTCAAATACTTCGCAAGCGATAATTCCCAAATACTTTGTCGGATTCCTCCTCACTCTTCTTAAATTGGGTATGAATGTGCCGTGACATAAGATTTCACTTGAGATTGCATTTCACCCACTTGCGCCTAGAGGTGGCGCCACCTGGTTTCAAAATCTAAATTTGGTTTCCGGGCAATAACTTGAGGACCCTCGTCGGATTATTCTCAAATTTAGTATGCAGATACCATGACATGAGATGTCCCTTGGGATTGAATTTCGCCCGCTTCTGCCTATAGGTGGCACCTCCTGGTGGAAAAATCTTAAATTTGTTTCCGGGCAATAATTTTAAAACTTCTCATCAGATTCTTCTCAAATTTTGTATTCATATACCATAATATTTAACTTGTATTTCGCGCAAGCTGGGATTGTGTTTCGCACACTTCCGCCTACAGGTGATGCGACCCGGTGGCAAAATCTAAATTTGGTTTCCGGGCAATGGCTTGAGGACCCCTCTTCAGATCCTCCTCAAGGTTCGTTTGCCGATACCATGCCATGAGATGTCGTTTGGGATTGCGTTTTGCCCGCTTGCACCTACAGGTAGTTACATCTGGTGGCAAGGTATAAATTTGGTTTTCGGGCAATAGGTTGAGGACGCTTTCAGATTCTGGTCAAATTTGGTTTGCAGATAATATGCCATGTGGTGTCGCTTGGGGCTGCATTTCGGTTACATAATTTGCTCACCCACAGCAAAATCCAGGGGAAAGATCTATAGCTCCCTCACATTTTACAAACACGAGAGGAGGACGTAGCTTAAATCGATAGTCCATTTTAATGGTTGATCGATATATCATTCTGATATTTCTGATGTATTTAGTCCGATTCTCACAAACTTGTGGCCCCCTATCATGTCTATCAGAAATCAATCAGATTACAAGACTGTTCAACTGCATTGTGGCAATGTGTGGACATGCATAGTTCCTATACCTTGGTTAGTAAACTTTGCTGTTATAAATGGTTTTACCTAATGCACCCTCTCTCCTGTCTGTAGGCTCCTGTTCTCGAATTCTACTTCGAGAATACAACACAGAATCACTGCTAATGTAATGGAGAGTGATGTTGGAGAGAGTCCTCATGCTCACATCAATCACTCAAAACAAAATCCAAGGGAGTGATTGGTAGCTGACGCCGAGTTTACAAATACGAGACAGGGTGTTGATGCATTTTTGATCATGACCAGTGCTCCATTTTTAGCCCACCATCACCAGATGGTGGGCTGTTCAAATCGCTTTTCGTCCGTGGTCCGTCGTCCGTCGTCCGTCCGTCAGTCCGTCCGTCCGTAAACAATTCTTGTTATTACGATTTCTCAGGAACTACTTTATGGATCTTTCTCAAATTTGATACACAGGTTCCCCTTGGGGTCTAGTTGTGCAAGATACCTTTTTTGGTCCGATTCGAAAATTCAATATGGCCACCAGGCAGCCATCTTGGATTTCCCCATGAAATCTTGTTATCGCGATTTCTCAGGAAGTACTGCATGGATCTTTCTCAAATTTGGTACACAGGTTCCCCTTGGGGTCTAGTTGTGCAAGATACCTTTTCTGGTCCGATTCGAAAATCCAATATGGCCACCAGTCAACCATCTTGGATTTCCCCATGAAACCTTGTTATCGCGTATTTCTCAGGAACTACTGCATGGATCTTTCTCAAATTTGGTACACAGGTTCCTCTTGGGGTTTTGTTGTGCAAGATACCTTTTTTGGTTCGATTCGGAAATCCAGTATGGCCACCAGGCAGCCATCTTGGATTTCTCCATGAAAAATTGTTATCGCGATTTCTCAGGAAGTACTGCATGGATCTTTCTCAAATTTGGTACGCAGGTTCCCTTGGGGTCTAGTTGTGCAAGATACCTTTTTTCGTCCGATTCAAAAATCCAATATGGCCACCAGGCAACCATCTTCGATTTCTCCATGAATTTTTTTTATCATCATTTCTCAGGAAGTGTTGCATGGATCTTTCTCAAATTTGGTACGCAGGTTCCCCTTGGGGTCTCGATATGCAAGATTCCTTTTTCGGTCCGAAACGAAAATCGAATATGGTCACCAGGCGGCCATCTTTGACTTCCCCATGAAATTTTGTTATCGTGATTTCTCAGGAAGTACTGCCTGGATCTTTCTCAAATTTGGTTCCCCTTGTGGTCCAGTTGTGCAAGATATCTTTTCTGGTCCGATTCCAAAATCCAATATGTCCATCAGGCGGCCATCTTGGATTTCCCCATGAAACCTTGTTATCGCCTTTTCCCAGGAAGTACTGCATGGATCTTTCTCAAATTTGGTACACAGGTTCCCCTTGGGGTCTAGTTGTGCAAGATATCTTTTTTGGTCCGATTCGAAAATCCAATATGGCCACAAGGCAGCCATCTTGGATTTCCCCATGGAACCTTGTTATCGCGATTTCTCAGGAAGTACGGCATGGATCTTTCTCAAATTTGGTACACAGGTTCCCCTTGGGGTCTAGTTGTCCAAGATACCTTTCCTGATCCGATTTGAAAATCCAGTATGGCCAACAGGCAGCCATCTTGGATTTCCCCATGAAACCTTGTTATCGCGATTTCTCAGGAAGTACGGCATGGATCTTTCTCAAATTTGGTACACAGGTTCCCCTTAGGGTCTCGATATGCAAGATTCCTTTTTCGGTCCGAAACGAAAATCGAATATGGTCACCAGGCGGCCATCTTTGACTTCCCCATGAAATTTTGTTATCGTGATTTCTCAGAAAGTACTGCCTGGATCTTTCTCAAATTTGGTTCCCCTTGTGGTCCAGTTGTGCGAGATATCTTTTCTGGTCCGATTCCAAAATCCAATATGTCCATCAGGCGGCCATCTTGGATTTCCCCATGAAACTTTGTTATTGCGATTTCTCAGGAACTACTGCATGGATCTTTGTTAAATTTGGTACACAGGTTCTCCTTGTCGTCTAATTGTGCAAGATATCTTTTCTGGTCCGATTCGAAAATCCAATATGGCCAACAGGCGGCCATCTTGGATTTTCCCATGCAACTTTGTTATCGTGATTTCTCAGGAAGTACTGCATGGATCTTCTCAACTTTGGTACACGGGTTCTCCTTAGGGCCTAGGTGTGCAAGATATCTTTTTCGATCCAAATCGAAAATCCAATATGGCCCCAAGGCGGCCATCTTGAATTTCCCCTTGAAACATTGTTATCGTGAATTTTAAGGAAATATTTCATGGGGCCTAGTAGTGCAAGATACCTTTTTTGGTCCGATTCGAAAATCAGTTAATACGGTATTCTCGAGTTGTGACGTTGCATCACAAGAGTCGGCGGATCAAACGGTGGGGCATATTCTATATATTGACTATAGAGAATATCCATACCTTCACCCTCCATATCAAGGAGTTCAAATAATTTGGAATTAAAATGTATTTCTTCAAATTTTAAATCAGTTTTCTTCAGTCCATGCAGTAGCAAGTGAACTGCTCCACCCTTTCGTCTGCCGGCGGATCGGCTACATGAAGGGACGTCACTCTTGTGACTCAATGTCACAACTCGACAACTGTAGACTACTGCATGTTTCGATCCAAAGGAGATAATCAGGATTCAGGCACTTTCGAAGTTTCAACATTACTGCGCGGACCGGATCCCTTCAGTATTAAGTATTGTACCATCTTACTATTTTCGAGCATGGTATCTTAAAAGAGATATCTCAAACTAGCCCAGTAAACAGAACAGAATTAGCATTCGTTCCTAGTTATAAAATCTTAAGTATGTTTCATAGTTCATGCCAAATTGTCAAAAGAGATTGGTCTTCGCTTCCAGTACCCAATGATGACACGTGCAAATAAATAAATAAATAAAAAATACTACAAAACGGAGGCGAAGGATCCTCCGTACATGTACATTCACTTTCAGTCTAACTTTGCTCATTTCTCTTGTATTATAACACCGACATAAGTACTGTTTCTAGAAATCTTGAAACTCCTGAAACTTAGATTATATTTTGGTGTTTTTCACTCAGATTCGAAATTCTGTAAACAAAATTACAAATCAATAATTTGTTCTTAGTAACAATGAACAAACAGATCTTCTAGTCATTAGCTTACAATTATCGGACAATGGTGGGCGCCAAGATCCTTCAGGATCTCTCGTTAAGTAGAGCAATCACTCACTTCAATCTGACCTGAGGACAGTGTAATATAACCCCTCTCCATAAAGTCTTTATTTAGACAAAATCAGTCAGCGTCCTTGGTTTTTAGATTACTCTCTTGGGAATTACTGAGCAATGTGATTTTCAGCTAACCTGATGTTCTTAAAAATGAAGCATTGCATGCCTCTCAGTTGAACCAACAGCAGTGTACGAACTTTTATGCATTAATAACAACAACAACATACGTTTGTGTGACTGGCTATGCCTGCTAGAGAATCCAGTGGTATGTAACCACCATCCCCCACTGCATCAGGACCTTATTGGCCGTCTAAGTTCATTAATAGTATCTGTGTTCAAGAAAACTGATCGTAGATATATTAATGTCGGAAGCCATAAAGCATTCTTTAGCTCTACTACATACAAGAGATATCATTCATGGGCTGTTTCTTGGTTTATAGCGTTGCTTGAATTTCTCATTAAAAATATCTATGTGAAATTTGGCAACACAATATATCAACAGCATATAGGTATTCCAATGGGTGCTAATTGTGCACCCCTATTAGCTGACCTATATCTGTTCTCTTATGAATATGACTACATGCAGGCTCTTTCAAAAACCGATCCATTCAAAGCCCGTTCCTTCTCATTCACCAAACGCTATATAGACAATCTTCTCGCTGTAGATAATCGCTATATAAATGACGCAGTGAAGGATATATATCCACCTTCACTGGATTTGAAGGAAACTACAGATAACCCTACAGCCACATCGTCTTTAGACCTATATCTCTATAAAAATGAAGCGGGCCTTCTCTCTCGTCGACTGCATGACAAAAGAGATGATTACAATTTCGACATCGTAAACTATCCCTTTCTGGACAGTAATATTCCAGGGGGACCTGCATATGTCGTATACATATCACGCCTAGTGGCATTTGCTAGATCCTGTGTTAAATGTGACGATTTTAATCAACGTCACAAAACATTGTTGCAGAGACTTATAAAACAGGGCTTCACCACCAAGCGCCTCCACTCAAAGTTTCTCAAATTTGGCGATACATATCGCATGCTGATAGCAAAATACGAGCGTAGCGTGCAAGATCTATGGCGTAACGTTTCGTAACTTGTGTCTAATTCCGCTTAACCCGGGGCTAGGGGCCGTATGAACCCATGTACTTCAAGATCCTCATGGTACTCATATGAACAGACACAATCAAAGCGTGACTGAGATACATCATTCTTTAGGTGACGACTTTACAACGAATATTATGGATTAAGAATACTGATCAGCGATACGGATTTGATATTTTTGGAACATCATGATGTCTTGCCGGCATCATTGAAAACTGTTGACCGCTTCTCTCTTGCAGGAAACAAGCCTATTTTTATGTATACTATGATTGTCTTTTTGAATTTGGTGCTAATACTGTTATATGGAATAGGCCTTTGGATTATGGACGCGGATATTCTCTAATGGACGACGGCTGAATTATGAATGACGGACCAGACGCTTGTAATGTGTACACAGATTCTAGGCTTCATCAAACACGTTTGGTGTCATTTAGAGATTTGGGCATATAGAAATGACTTTGTCTGTTTGGTCAAAATTGTCCGGACAACATCTCGGTTACTATTTGATCAACAGTCTCGAAAATGACATGGAACTGGTTAGTACCTTGCAGATGTCCACAGTCATTTTTTGTGGCTTTTGATGACTTTCCCGAGTTATTGCACTTTATCTCGTCAGTGTCATTATAGGATTATCCGACTAATATCATGGTTAATATTGTAAGACTATGTCCCACTTGGACTTTTGGTCTATTGATAATATTTATACAGGTAAATCATGTTCCACTTGGACTTAGTCATCTCTATAGAGGTATAGATCTACAGTGGTCTATTGGTCATCTTTATACAGGTATATGAGATCCCACTTGAGTATTGTCGTCTTTATAGAGGTATAGATCTGGATGTCCCACTTTTGATTTACTGGTAATCTGCATACAGGTAAACGATGTCCCACTTGGATTTATTCATCTCTATAGAGGTATAGATCTACATATGTCCCACTGTTGGTCTGTTGGTCATCTTTATACAGGTATATGACAGCCCACTTGCGCATTGTCGTCTTTATAGCGGTATAGATCTAGATGCCCCACTTTTGATTTATTGGTAATTTGCATAAAGGTAAACGATGTCCCACTTGGATTTAGTAATCTCTATCGAGGTATAGATCTACAAATGCCCCTCTGTTGGTCTGTTGGTCATCTTTATACATGTGAGATCCCATTTGGACATCTTTATAGAGGTATAGATCTAAATGTGATGTCCCACTTTTGTTTTATGTGGTAATCTGCATACAGGTAAACGATGTCTCACTAGGACATGTCGCCATTTTAGAGGTATAGATCTACATAGAATTTCCCATTTTTGGTCAATTGGTGATCTTTATACAGTTATATGAGGTCCTATTTGATCATTTAGATGTATAGGTCAAGATGTGAGATCCCAGTTTTGTTCTATTTGTAATCTTCATACAGGTTTATAAGGTCCCACGTGGATCATCTTTATATAGGTATAGATCTACATATGATGTCCCACGTTTGATCTATTGATCATCTTCATACAGGTATATCAGGTGCCACTTGGACTTAGTCATCTTTATAGTGGTATATATTTAAATATGGGGTTCCGCTTTTGGTAATATTTATACTATATGAAATTGTATGGCATATCTTACAGGTTAACAATTTTATATATGTTATCTTTTGCCACTCTTGATGGTGTATTTGTATGCAGGTGTCTCCTATAGTTTATATTGTTCGTGGTGTATCACTCCTATGTTAAATCTTTCGACTGCATATGTTTTTTTTGTATTTTGAACTGTTCACTTCCTCACTTGTCCATGAAACTTATTTATAAGCTCCACCTCTTATTTGTATTGGTAAACTTAGGGTAAGGCGTTTTTATAGGCCTCGCCTGTTCGCCGACTCCCATTTTTTTTTAATTCAAAATAAAATATAGTTTAAACAATTTGTACAGGTAAATGATGTCCCACTTGGACTTAGTCATCATTTTAGAGGTATAGATCTACAATAGCATGTCCCAGGTTTGGTCTATTAGTGATCTTTATACATGTAAATGATGTCCCACTTAGCCATTCCAACATTTTTGTGGTATAGATCTACATAGGATGCCCCAGATTTGGTCCATTGGTGATCTTATACAGGTATGTGAGGTCCCACTTGATCATTTAGAGGTATAGATCTACATAGGGTGTCTCAGGTTTGATCTATCGGTGATCTTATACAGGTATGTGAGGCCTCACTTAATCATTTAGAAGTACAGGTCAACATGTGATGTCCCACTTTTGGCCTATTTGTGATACTCATACAGGTATATGAGGTTCCACTTGAACTTAGTCATCTTAATAGAAGCACAAAAAAATGCGATTTTTTACCACCGATCTATTCATATCGAAACATCAAAAAGTGGAGCCTGTGGACAGATTCATAGGTGCCGCCATTACAAGGGCTTGCGTCTACTTTAACCAATCAGAAATTTCGAAAACATCGTCTGCATCGCTGCGTGTCGTCAGTCGGGCTCATATTCACTTCCGCCCTGTACGTTTAAGCATGAGAAGCTCTCAAGACTAAAGGTTTATATTTTGTATACTGTTATAATTTGATAGTGGTAGTGTGCCAATATTCCGCAAATACACGGGCATCATGTCGCAGTGTGTGGCGTTTGGCTGTTCTAACAGAACTGGAAATCTAAACCTTTCAAAGACCGTGACATTTCATCGGTTCCCAATGTTGAAACCAGATGCACTGAAACAGTGGGTGCATAAGGTCGGTCGGCAGGATTTTACTCCAAACGCATAGGAGAAGGACTTTTGCACAGTGAGGCTGATGCAATAAATTGGAGTGAGTTTATTAGTCTTTCAACACCATTTCAGTCATATAACGGTTCCTAATTCTGTCAAATTGTAATCATTGCAATGTAAGAAAGGCTTGGTTTGTATAATATCTCCATTCAATGTCATTATATTTTCGCCTTCCCCTCCAGAGAGTGACGAGGTGCGGGTGACATCACACGCTTAGCCGACCCTAGCCAAAATGGCGGCACGCTTGAGAGACAACGATGCGCAGGTTTAACGCCAATTTAATCGAGTGGAAAAATTCGCAAAAAATATTTGCTTACATTTTTGGATACGGGGATAGATCTTTCATTTAGTGTATACATCTGTCACATTTATTCTTCTCCTTTTATAATACTGTATGCTCATATTCAATGACTGTCAAGCACATAGTCTCTATACGTTTTCTTCCTATCAATTACTTCAGAAGTTCAATAAGACCAGCAGTAACTTTGTCCCGAAATTGTTCATTATATATGGGAAAATCATAATTAACCGTAGCTAGATATGGTGACGTGACAACCGCTCTCAATAGAATCATATAAATATTCTATATTCAGTTCTCCATACCAACTACCCTGGTGAACTCTATCAACAAACCCCACGCAACAAGAATGACTGACGAACTGTTTCAAGGATTGTACAGCGATGAGTGACTCTACGAGTTATGAAGAGAGTGAAATATTACCATCCAAGAACAAAATGGATCTCAGCTGAGAGAAATAGCTGGTACCGTAAATATATTGAACCCCATTTTCAGTCTTATAAGTCGTGAATCCTCATGGAAAGTGAAATTTAAGCCGTACGACGTCGGACATTACAGGTTAGTTTCTCAGGGTATTCTTAAAATCACCAGGGTTACCACATGCTGAGGCGTTTACTTCATCAGACCTCCACGATGCTCCTCCATTAACATCAGATGAGTTGTTTGAGCTGATCTGTCATCAGATCTCTCGAGCTAACCTATCTAATTCCGCTTAAACCGCTGCTAGGGGCCGTGTGGATACTTCATAGTCTCCACATGAACACCTGCAATAAAAGCGCGGCTGAGATACTATAAGGCTACGTCCGACAATCCACCGTAGTCTCGGGTCTGAATGTTAGGTGCCGAGGGATGCTTTCCTGTAGAGTCATATGGTTGCTTTCTTATTCGCTAGACGTAGCCAATGTTTCCCACATCTTGCATATCGCTGCAATTGCTCCTGTAATGTAATGGTTAACGCAGCATTACAACAAACAGCTAAAAGAGGAAGATGGTTAAGCTTTAATATGGCCTGTTGGGCTACATATACAAGAATTCATCTAAGATTGCAGATGTACTCATCACTTAATCCTATAATGATACACATGTCTTTATCAGCATTGGTTTTATTGCAATTATAGCTTTATCCCTGAGTTGTTTCCCTTAAATAATGTAAGTACAAGAGTTGATCTATGTTGTGCCATTCAGTGTGCCAAGGTCACTGTGACCCCAAAATCTGGAGCTCATAAAAAATCACACTTATGGATACAATAGGGAGAGAGGATGTGTCTCATTAAAAAAATTAGGTCACGGTCACTCTGACCCCAAAATCAGGATATAATTAAATATCTTAATTTTGTGTGTTAGGTGTGTTTCCGGCATCATTGAAAACTGTTGACCGCTTCTCTCTTGCAGGAAACTAGCCTATGTTTATGTATACTATAATTGTCTTTTTGAATTTGGTGCTAATATTGCTATATGGAATATGGAATAGGTCTTTGGATTATGGACGCGGATATTCTTTAATGGACGACGGCTGAATTATGAATAACGGACCAGACGCTTGTAATACATATGGCGGTCTAATGTATTGTGAGGACATATGCGAGAGCGGGTGGGGGCTTATTTTATCAAGCCTCTGAATAGAGCATTTTCACCTCTTCAAACCTTTGTGCATCTTTATGTTTCATATTTTGCAGGTATATATTGTCTTGGGCGATTTGCCACAAACCTTCATCATCTCAACATGTCCAGAAGTGAAGGCCTGTGATGTAGATGTTGTGAAAAATTGTCATGGTTTGATAATCAGCTTGACAAGAGATAGGGGCCATTCTGTGAGACTGTTCTTCTCGACCTAGTTTTGTCAATTGGTGGGATTTTCATTGTTTTGTGCTTGTACGTTGAAACCTTTTTGTAAGAGACTAGATATATGCATACCAAGCTATTTACAACATGCGGACCCTCTGATTGGTTCTTCGCTGCATTTTTTAATTGCAGTGTGCATTTTGTTAGATTGACATTTAAATTATAGTTGGCAGATTAAAAGCGTCCGATCAACTCAATTCTCTTAACTGTTCTCGTCTATACATTCGATTGTTGATAAGCATAGTGCGAGTGAGTGAGTAGGATTTAACGTCGTTTCAACATTTTTTTCAGTCATATCACGACCGTGCCTACATTTGTCAGAACACGAGAGTGTCCATAATATTATCCTGGACACTGATTAGCCCAGCCAGTACAGCACCCGGTCACCCATCCAAGTATTGACCGAGTTTAACGTTGCTTAACTTCGGTGATCTGACGAGAACCGGTGTGCCCAACGTGATACGCCGTACTGTTGATAAGCATAGATACCTGTACAGGAGGGACTTACATGTGCCGGGCAGCTGTTCATTTCTCAGGTGTGCGAGAAAAAGCCCCACCCCAGTCAATTACATAGAAATTCCTCATTTGTGTGGATGTTGTGGTCTACCCTATGCAATCCGTACATACGGATCATGGTGAATGTGCCCGGCAAATTCACCGTTCGTGAGAATATTGTGGGCTGGTCTTTTCCATAACTACCCAACAAATTCCACATTCGTAGGGATATTATAGGGCAGTGTGCCGCATGCACTCCCCACGTACGAGTAACTGCCCAGCAGATTCACCATTCGTGGGGATATTGTGGGGCTGTCTTCCTCATAACATACCCACGTACATGTATGAGTATCCACCCAGCAAATTCCACATTTGTAGGGATATTGTGGGGTGGTCTGTCTCATACAATCACCACGTCCGAGTAACTGCCTCGCAAAGATCCCGTTTGTGAGGATATTGTGGAGTGGGCTGCCCCATGACATCCCCGCGTCTGAGTAACTACCCGGCAAATTTCCCGTCTGGCATGAAAATCGCTAAACTGTCGCCAATATTCAAATCTGGTAATATCCACTTATTGAAAAATTATCGGCCTATATCCGTTTTACCGTGCTATAGCAAAATTCTTGAAAAGGCCGCGACATCTCGAATAACTGATTTCCTAGAAAAAATGAACATTCTTTGCGCGAATCAATTTGTCTTCAGAAAAAACAATTCTACTTTCCGTGCTGTCCTTTCATTGCACGAAGGCCTGGTCACCGCTAAGGAATCAAAACAATTCAGCATTGTAACATTTTAGATCTTTCTAAGGCATTCGACACAGTCAATCATACTATTTTATTAGAAAAAAAGATGTACTACGGCTTTCGGGGTATCAGTAACCATTGGTTTAAAAATTACCTGACAGGCCGTTATCAATCTACATTATATAACGATACTATTTCGTCACCAGGTCTTGTTACGTGTGGTGTTCCACAAGGGCCCATACTAGGTACTATATTATTTCTTATATACATTAATGATTTAAATATGGCTATTCACTCTTCAGAAATTATCCTGTTTGCTGATGATACAACATGTTATCCTTAAACCTTGAGAAAACAAAATTCATGCTTATTCAGCCACATTCACATGCACGTTTAAATTTTATGCCAATGCTATCTGTTTTAGGATTCAATATAGAACAAGTTAAGTCATTCAAATTTCTTGGAGTTTATGTGAATGATAGGCTAACATGGACTACCCATATAAATGAAATATGTAAAATAATCTCTAGAAACATAGCTGTTCTAAACTGCATCAAAGGAGCCCTTACTAAAAGAACCCTTTACATTCTTTATTATTCTTTGATTTATCCATATATATATATTATTGCAATGTGGTATGGTCTAATACGTATCCGGGTTAACTTCATACACATGATTTAATGCAGAAGAGAGTCGTTAGAATTATTTCACTGAGCTGTAGCCTTGAGCACACTGCGCCTTTGTTTGCCTCCTACACGATCCTGAAATTGTCAGAACTGAACCTTTACCTCACTCGTCAGTTTGCCCATAAGTTTCTTCATAACTTCAATTTTGTTCCAGTCCGATTTCAAAATTATTTTACGAGGAAGTTCCAGGTACACGCCAACCCTACGCGCGGTCATTTGTATAATTTATATCGACCTTTCTATCGGACAAATCTTTCTTTACATACTCCTAAAATCATTGCTCCAAAAGAACGGAACAAGCTGCCGTCAACCTAAAATGTCATGCGAATCCATATCAATATTCAAATCAAAACTGAAAGAATATTTACTTAATGTAAACCGTTCACCGATCCAGGAATATGTTATATGGCAAACAAATGCACATTGTTCATTTATAATTTCTGTTTATTCACCTAATTTATACTTAATCTTCACCCAGTCTTGTTTATCTAAATCCTGTATAAATCTGTCTTCAAATATTTAGTTTTATATTACTTGGGACATTACAAGCCCTTTGGAATTTTCATCCCGCCAGATTTTCATGATGTATGTGTATAAATTTCAACTTTACATACATATGTTTTATCTGGTGAATAAACGAACGAACAAACAAACAAACAATTAAACATTTGTGGGGATTTTGTGGGGTGGTCTGCCCCATCCCTACCCCACGTAGGAATAACTGCCCTGTAAATTTCCCATCCGTGGAGATCTTGTGGTGTGGTCGCTTGCCCCTTACCTTCTCCACGTACGACTAACAACCCGCAAACTTCCTGTTTGTGGGGATATTGTGGGCTGACCTGCCCCATACTTACCCCACGTCAGAATAACAACCCACAAATTTCCCAAATGTGGGGATGTTGTGGGGTGGTCTGTCGCATACCATCCCCGAGTACAAGTAACAACGTCGCAAATTCCTCATTTGTGGGGATATTGTGGGATGGTCTACCCTCCCCACGTCTGAAACAAATGTGGGGTCATTCCCACCGGGTCGCCCCACATCATCCCCACATGTTGGGGAGTCCGCGGGGTTGAAGTAGGGATTGTGTGGGGCATGAAATTGGCATCTATCAAGTAAAAAAAAGTGGGTGAGATCATATTATATAATTTTTTAATTAATTTATTAATGCTCAATTCGAGACAACCTTTCCACTACTGATCCTAAAGATGATGACACTTTCCTAGCTGACTCTGAAAACATGTGCTTAACCCTTGCAGCTAAATCTCCCTGAAAATTCAGATACAAGGAGAACTATCTCACTGGAATGAAATAAGCTTCTACCAGTCAAATTACTATTTAGAAGATACTTTTCGGTCAAATATCTGCTCAAATAATCTAGCAGATGCTTCAACAGTAACTGTTATCCACTTCAATGCTAGAAGCTTAAAGAAACACTTTACAGAAACCATTGAACTCCTACAGAATTTAAATTTCCGATGAAAAAAAAACGTGAAGTGGGTTGGATCATATTATATATTAGGAACGACCTTATAAAATGCTCAATTCGATACGACCTTTCCACTATTGATCCTAATGGACAATAATATTCATTGTTTGTTGACGCTACAGAAACCTACGATATTGGAAAACTATCCGGCCATTTCTAACCAAGAAATCAGCGAATAGCCAATCAGATATTCACTAAGCTTGTTTGAAGATGGAAAACTCTTAGGCGATCAAGCAGAAGTTTCAGAGGTGCTGAATGATCACTATAAAAATATCGCCGCAAACAAAAAATCTGCTGGACCTGATCGTATACCGGTCAAATTACTGAAACTTGCAGAAAACAATATTGCTCACCCCTTGTGTGATCTGATGAATAAATCCATAGCAGTAGAAGTGTTTCCTTCTAATCTTAAACCTGTAAACGTTACGCCAGTTTTTAAGAAAGGTGATAACTTGCTAGAATAAAATTAGAGACCCGTAAGTGTTCTAAACTGCTCTCCTAAAATATTTGAAGGAATTTATGCCGACCAGATGAAGTCTTACTTTAACGATGTATTGTCGGTATTTATGTCTGCATAGACCGGGATACAGTTGTCAGGATGTGTTCCTATACCTGGTTGAATCCTGAAGAGAATGTCTTAGAAATCACAAAGTTGTTGGTGCCTTTCTGATGGACATGAGCAAAGCGTTTAATTGTATGCTCCATGCTTTACTCGTGGGGAAATTGAAGGCATACGGTTTCTCGGATAACTCTTGTAAAATTTTAACTAGCTATTTGTCTGGACGAAAGCAGCGAGTCCAGCAGCGAGTCTGGATAGGAGATTACTTCAGTCATTGGAGAGACATGGCGAAAGTTGTTCCTCAAGGATCCTTACTTGGACCCATTCTGTTCAATGTCTTCCTCGATGAAATATATTTATTTATTTCAAATTCCGTTTTAGTTAACCACACTGATGGTAATACGATCAGCGCATCAGGAGAGATTGCTGATGAAGTTATTCACATTTAGAGGCAGAAACTGCCATTGCGATTAAATGGTTTACTGATAACATGATGTTACAACACATATAAGGGAAGTGGGAATAGGTGCCGACATACTGACAGAGCCACATGACTTCACAGTATAGTCTTCTGGCTAACCTATTCTAAAGCACATACCAAGAATCTAACGATTCGTGATATGTGTTGTATCTCAGGTACACTTTTATTGTACCTGTTCATGTGGCAACTTGGATGGTATGACCACACGGCTCCTAGTACCGGGGCAGGACATCTCGTGCCAACATTCATTAGTGTTCTTGCTTATTCCTGAGAATGAGATAACCACAGCCGAAATATATAGAGGATATCACATATTTCTTGATGCGGTAAGAATACTGGTATTTTCACGAGTGGCGAAGCCACGAGTTTTACTCATCCCACGAGATGAAATATTTATGGTATTCGTCAAGAAACATGTGATTTTCTTTTATTATATACTTCTGTTGTACTACTTTATCCTGATTTTTTTAAAACATTAAAATAATTAGGATTTTGTAGGGTTTTTCGACTGAACACTGAAACACTGGTTATTTTCACTGTGACGTCACTCGCGGACCACACGGCCCCAAGTACCGGCATAAGCGGTTTTAGATACAAATTTCGAGAGCTATGATGGAAATGCTCTGACAATTACAACACATATAAGGGAAGTGGGAAGAGGTGCCGACATACTGACAGAGCCACATAACTTCACAGCATAGTCTTCTGGTTAACATATTCTAAAGCACATTCCAAGAATCTAACGATTCGTGATATGTGTTGTATCTCAGGTACGCTTTTATTGTACCTGTTCATGTGGCAACTTGGATGACATGACCACACGGCCACTAACACCGGCATAAGCGGTATTAGATACAAATCTAGAGAGCTATGGTGGAAATGCTCTGACAACTCGTATATTGGTAATTGGTGAGCTGTGAGCGTACACTGGGGATTGGTGAGCTGTATCGTCGTCAGATGAAATTGACGGCATTTAACACAAAAGACTAGTCTGTAAGGCCCGATGTCCACCCAGCATCAACTTTCCACAATGCCAACCTATATCAAAGACCAGAAGGTCTGTACAGGGGGTGGGCTTCGGGGAAGAAACGCCCACCAGCAGAATCTCGCCATATACAGGTAAAAATTACAACACATATAAGGGAAGTGGGAAAGTTGATGCTGGGTGGACATCGGGCCTTACAGACTAGTCTTTTGTGTTAAATGCCGTCAATTTCATCTGACGACGATACAGCTCACCATTCCCCAGTGTACGCTGACATAACTTCACAGTATAGTCTTCTGGTTAACCTATTGACCAACCCCGCTAAATTTTAGGCAATTTTGTTTAGCACTGATAGAGATATGAATCTAAATATCGATGGCCATGTCATAAGTTGTGAAAACGCTTCGCAACAAATTAATGTTCTTTCCCGTCTGCGCTACATGCTTGATGTTGCTTGTAAGCTTAACATATTTAGGAGTTTCGTCCTTTGTCAGTTCAATTTTTGACCCATCGTCTGGCATTTTTGTATTAAGAGGGTGTGTGATAAGATGGAGCCAATACAATATAGAGCCCTCCGTGTTGTATTTAGTAGCTTAGCAGGGCGAACGTAAATACTTCTGAGCCGAACAGAATCAAGTGCATTGCCTCCCGGGTATGTAAAATTATTAATGATATATTGCCTAATTATCCACGTGATCTTATTAAGGTTAAGGAAAATGTGTCGCACCTCAGAATTGGTCCGTCCACTATGGACATTCCATTTTGTCGCAAAAGAGGTATGGTCAAGATAGTTTCGCATATCTTGCTCCGAAGCTCTGGAATTTCCTCCCTTTTGAAATTAGGCAACCTACTATTTTCCGTCCGTTTAAGTGGCTTCTAGGCAGCTGGAGCGGATCGGAATATCGATGCTCTCATTGCTCATTTGTTCAATCGAAATCATAAAATTACATATGATTTATCTGTCCACTTGTATTTAACTGGTGCTGTATTTTTTTTATATATATGTATATATTTATTTTGTACATTTTTTTACGTATATGTTTAAACTGCCATGTTTTAAATGTCGGACTGACTAGCCTTTGGCTATAATGTTTATTGTGAATTTTTATCCGACAATTTTTATCCGACAATAAAGTGGATTATCTATCTATCTATCTATCTATCTTACATAATAAGTATAATTTACATAATTTACAGACTTGTTTAATACCATGATGCTGGATACCATCAATAAAGTGGAACCAGAAAAAATAAATCTTCCCTAATTGATAACATATTCATTAATTTTCATGAGAACGATGGTTGTTCTGATATACTCCTGTCCGACATCTTTGGTCATTTCCCAGTGTTCCTTATCAGCGGACGTCATCCTATCGTTACTACCAAGGAACAAAACATCGTTTACCGTCTTAGCAACTCTTGTCAACAATGTTTATTTAAAGAAAAGCTTGAGAATACATTGCTACCGAGGAAGTTTTTGAACACAGATGAGGCCATGGATACTTTTCTTGACAAATTTACCCGAATTTATGATGAATGCTTCGCTGTCCGCACCAAAGCTACTCACAAACAAAAAATAAACAAACCTTGGATAACTTCCGGCATTATTAGATAAAAGAATATATATAATATATAAAACCAATAAGCAAACATTAACCAATAAGCAACTCGAAAATTCTATACATTATAAGCTATATAAGAACAAACTGAACCAAACCCCGAGGAACGCCAAACAAAAAAAATATTATGAAATTTTTTTTACAAACAAAAATAACATCAAAGCAATATGGAAGGTGAACAACACCCATCCGAGCAATTTTATCATGAATGGAAACGAGACTACTAACTCATCGGAAATAGCAAACTATTTTGACAATTTCTGTTCATTCGCATCTGAACTTGCCACCAGAATACCTCGGTCTCGGACTGATTTTAGAACCTTTGTTACACAGGATCATCCCGATGAATTTTAGTCCATGCACGCCGGACGAAATAAAAACAGGTATTGAACAACTAAAGAATGGATCCCCCGGTATAGATGACATACCGCATGTCACTTCTCAAGCCTGTCTCAAAAATCATAGCCATTCCCCTGTCACATCTTGTCAACTTATCATTTGAAAAACTTCATCTACGGTACTCACATCATGTTGTTAACAATACAACCATGTGTAAAATTGTAAATGTAGTATAATACTGCTACAGTATATACAAATACACATATATTATCCCTAAGCTAGGAGATCTGGTAAGGAGTTTCTTTCTCCTCTCGAAGATCTCATACCAGGAGTGACCTATGGGGGTAAATTTACGGGACAATATAAGTAGTAGTGTTACGTGATTACAGCGCATATTGACCTCATTTCGACCTCATTTCAAGGTCACAGAGGTCAAGTGCAGTATAGTTCCGGCAGAAAGACCAAAAAGCTACCTCCAGCACAGGAGAGTTCCAAATTTGCATATCACGTGACCAGGTCAAAAATGTATTCCTCCGCGGTGATGCGGTCATGTTTGGCGGTGATTCGGTCTCGGGGAAAAGCTTCCGCGGAGAAAAAGTAGTCCCTAGATAAAATGGTCCGATGGGGTCGAGTGAGGTATCAAAGTGAAGCTTAGGTGAAGGGGCATCTAATGGGTTGGGTGTGGGGTTGACATAGCGGCCTTCTGCGCATGCGCGGTGGCCGAAGGGTATGGAAATAGCCGTCTTGAGATGTAGGGGAGCCCCTAGTGGACCGATGGGGTCGAGTGAGGTATCAATGTGAAGCTTAGGTGAGGGGGCATCTGATGGGGTGGGTGTGGGATTAATATATCGGCATTGTGCGCATGCGCGGTGGCCGAAGGGTATGGAAATAGCCGTTTTGGAGCTAGGGGAGCCCCTAATGGTCGAATGGGGTCGAGTGAGGTATCAAAGTGAAGCCTAGGTGAAGGGGTATTTGCTGGCTGGGTGGGTGCATGTAAAATTTTTCCTGAAAAAAAAAAATACGGAACACGGACTTTATCGAAAAACCTGGGAAAATGCCTATATGGGGTATGAGGGGTATATAGGTCGCCGGGCTTAACGGGGCTTGTCTATCAATAGAGTTATCTCCCCCTAGTTCCAGGGTGGGTGTATGTAAAAATTTTCCTGAAAAAATACGGAATACGGACTTTATCCTAAATTACGGGAAAATGCCTATATGGGGTATGGGGGTATAGGACCATCCTGGGAAACCTACTTCTATACATTTGCGGTAGGGTTGTGGGGTCTCGTTTTACTCGTCTCGTCATTTAGAACATGATAAGAAGTGTCCCCGTGCGAATCGGTGAAATTTTTGAAAAAAGTCACCGAACCTCATATAGTCCCATACTGGGGTATAGGATCAATGTTTGTCCCCCTGGGAAACGTACTTCTATACATTTGCGGTAGGGTTGTGGGGTCTCGTTTTACTCGTCTCGTCATTTAGAACATGATAGGAAGTGTCCCGTGCGAATCGGTGAAATTTTTGAAAAAGTACGATATAGCCCCATATAGACATATATATATAAATATATATTCCCATACTGGGGTATAGGACCGATGTTTGTCCCCCTGGGAAACGTACTTCTATACATTTGCGGTAGGGTTGTGGGGTCTCGTTTTACTCGTCTCGTCATTTAGAACACGATAGGAAGTGTTGCGGAGCGAATTGGTGAAATTTTGTGAAAAAAGTCACCAAGGCCTGGGTAGGCCCATAGGCCTATACTGCATGGCTATGGGTGTATAGGCCATACGGGGTGGACATGTTGGAGTCTAGGTGAGTCCCTAATGGTCCAATGGGGTCGAGTGAGGTCTTATTTTGAAGCTCTCGTGAAGGAGCACTTGACTACACTAATGGTTCGTCCGTGTTCAATAGTCTGCGCATGCGCAGTCTGGCCGTAGTATAGAAAAACAGGCATTTTGGGTGCTATGTAGGGGTGTGTTTGGGTTAGAGATGAGCTAATCACGGTTCGAATGGGTCGTGTGAGGTGTCAAAGTGAAGCTTGTGTGGGGTAGAGTCAGAATGGTGTGTTTTTGAATGCATGTCGCGTTAATCTGCGCATGCGCAGTTGGTTGTAGTAAGTAAAGTGGCCATTTTGGGGCAGTGAAGGAAGGTATTTGGGGTCGAGATGGGCTATTCACGGTTCAAATGCGTCCTGGAAGGTGTCATCTTGTAGTTCTCGGGGTGTACATTCCGATTTGAGGGATGTTCGCGTCATCTGTGACGTCATCGGTGACGTCATCGGTACGAGTAGTAAGTAAAGTGGCCATTTTGGGGCAGTACATGGAGGTATTTGGGGTCGAGAGGGGCTATTCACGGTTCGAATGCGTCCTGGAAGGTGTCATCTTGTAGTTCTCGGGGTGTACATTCCGATTTGAGGGATGTCTGCGTCATCTGTGACGTCATTGATGACGTCATCGGTACGAGTAGTAGCGAAAGTGGACATTTTGTGGGTGCGTGGGGGTGAGTTTGGTGTAGAGAGGGACTATCCTTAGTCCGAATGCGTCGAGTGAGGTGTCATTTTGTAGCTCTCGAGGTGTACATTCCGACTTGAGGCATGTCCGAAGCATCTGTGACGTCATTGTTGACGTCATCAGTAGGAGTAGTAGCGAAAGTGGACATTTTGGGGCAGTGAAGGAAGGTATTCGGAGTAGAGAGGAACTATCCTTGGTCCGAATGCGTCCTGAGAGGTGTCATGTTGTAGCTCTCGGGGTGTACATTCCGAGTTGAGGGATATCCACAGCATCTGTGGCGTCATTGGTGACGTCATCAGCACGAGTAGTAGCGAAAGTGGGCATTTTTTAGCAGTGAAGGATGTTATTTGGTGTAGAGATGGACCATTCGCGGTGCGAATGCGTCGTGTGAGGTGTCATCTTGTAGCAACGCCCACCAAAGCCATTCTTAATGCTTCAACGCCCTGGTGAAATAGCTCAGAAGCTCTGATATTCCATGGAATTGTCACTAATTCTTTGAAATGCAGTGACGCCCTCGACGCCCGTCGTTACGCTTTAACACTCTAACATAACACTATGATATAGACCGGAGAGAGAACAACAACAACAACAACAACAAGGATGACACATGAGAGAACAACAACAACAAGAAGTTTTTTTCATATAGTTTATTCTCCCCAGTGTTACATCATACCCACGCTGGGGGAGCCGCGTTGGGTATATTTACAATTCAAGAAGATTCTTGTCCAGTCAGAGGCCACCATTTGCATGTTTTATATTCGTTCCTGTCCGTTAGATGTATTCTTGTCCAATCAGAAGTCTCCATTTCAGAAAGTTCCATCTTCGGCCATGTTCGCTCTGAACCGTTTATTCTAATCATCGTCGGGCAGGCCAGGATACCGTTGAGGCAACATATCCTCAGATAGTTGCTTGCGCATTCTGAGAATCTATCAGTGCATGGGTGAATACTTTCATCCGATGGGGGTGGTGGTCAGTTTAACCACGAAGAACGTAACATTGGTTACCCTCTCCACTATCCATTTGGTGTTGGGGCGTTGTTGTTGGGCCCATTCCAAGGGATCCACGGTGGCCAGGTTCTCCAGCATCGTCTCTAGCGACGCCCGGTTAATGATGGTAAACGGTTGGTCAAATACCCGGATGTTACTGCTCGGGTAAAAGTATCGGACTTGATCTGTCTCCTTATGCTACAGCACATAACCAAACGCCAGATTTAATTTGAAGGACGTTGCTTGGTCATTGAAGATGGCTTCCACGTAGCTGCGTAGACGGGCGAGGTCGGTCAGTCGAAAATTGTAGATATCTTGAATAGGGCGATGACGGTGGAAACAGTGCCGTATCATGGCCCAATGGCGCCGATAGATGTCACTCACTGGATGGTCGTCCTGTAGCAGATCGCTAGGGGCATCCACTGCATCTTCCGAAAAATGTTCGATGTCGTCAGGCGTATGACTCGAAACCGTAACGCTGCGGTCCGGCTGGATATCCAGGCCCTCCTGGACTGTGGGTATAGGCGGGCTCTTCGTCATCGCATCACCAGTGGCGTTCGTCTCCCCGGGTTCATCTTCTCTGGCTCTGACCTTCCGCGGCTCCTCTTTAGTAGAATGTTGTCGCCCGAATCGTGAAGAAGGGGCATGAATCAAACGTTGGTGTTGTCTTAACCGACTGGGTCGTTTGAAGAGTCGACCACAATCGTTACATTGTACCGTCACACCCTCGTGGAGTGCCTTCTCATGGCGCAGTAAATTATCCTCCCGATTGAATGATCGTGCACAGATTATACAAGTATATCGTGCATCGTTGTGGGAGGAGGCCTCGTGACGTCGTAAACTTTCTATTCGAGCAAACTGCTTCTGGCAAGTTGTGCAAGTGAACATCTTGGTGGTTGACAGAGTGTCTGATGAAACAGCCAGGCCGCTTCCCTTTTATAGAACGCTAGCTGGTGATCTATTTTTAGCACACTCAGTTCAACTATCCCCAAGTCGAGGGCCGAACCGTGACATCTTCGGTAACTTCCGTGTCTCTTCGGTCATCTCCGTAACGTCAACGATCAACATGTAGACATATAGAGTATGTACGGCATGTTATGGTATTCATCAGTGCATGAGTGACGCATTCAGCCGATGGGGGTGGTCGGTCAGCTTGGTAACGAAAAACGTAACATTGGTTACCCTCTCCACTATCCACTTGGTGTTGGGGCGTTGTTGTTGGGCCCATTCCAAGGGATCCACGGTGGCCAGGTTCTCCAGCATCGTCTCTAGCGACGCCCGGTTAATGGTGGTAAACGGTTGGTCAAATACCCGGATGTTACTGCTCGGGTAAAAATATCTGGCTGCTTGGTCTGTGTCCTTATGCTGCAGCACATAACCAAACGCCAGATTCAACTTGAAGGCCGTAGTTTGATCGTTGAAGATGGCTTTTACGTAGCTGCGTAGGCGGGTGAGGTTGGTCAGTCGGAAATTGTAAATATCTTGAATGGGGCGATGACGGTAGAAACAGTGCCGGATCATGTGCCAATGGCGCCGATAGATGTCACTCACTGGATGGTGTTCGTGTAACAGATCGCTAGGAACATGTATGGGTTCGTCCACGAAGTGTACTTTGCTCTCCTCGTCGTGCAAAATCTGGCCCAATGTCTTGTCGTCGGAATTTGACTGTTGAATTAGGGCGACATCATCATCTTCAACCCTCGTGCGATGGGTGGAAGTTCCCGCTTTCTCGATACTGGTGCCTACGGACTCTTCTACCTGCAGACGTGGCTGCAGAACAGGGTGTCGTGTGCGTTGGTGTCGCAGCAACTGACTGGTCAGTTTGAAAATCCGACCACATTCTTCGCATGGACGCTTGGGTACTTCATGGCGTGCACGTGTGTGGCGCTGTAAATGATCTGGGCGCTGAAACGACAGTGTACATATCGTACAGCTATGCCGGGCGGTTCTTTCGTGCTTGGTAGCCTCATGGCGGCGCAAGTCGTGCAGACGAGTGAATGCTTTCGAGCACGTAGTACAAGTGAACATCTTGGTGGTTGACAGAGTGTCTGACGAAACGACCAGGCCGCTTCCCTTTTATAGCACGCTAGCTGGTGACCTATTTTTAGCACAGTCAAACGAACCCCCACAAACAGGTCAGTACCATCTCCTTTCCTTCAATTCACATCGAAAGTGACGTCATACCCCAACATGTCTAAACATGATCCGACAACATGAAAAGGATGCAGGTCAAGTGCACTCAACCCTTACCAAAAAATCTTGTAAGATCTTGTAGGATTTGAAATTTTCTTACAAGATCTTGTAAGATCTTACAAGACAGTTTTTTTGTCCTACACGATCTTACAAGATCCTGAAGGACACAACTGGCTGTCCTACAAGATCTTGTAAGATCCTGCAGGACAGCTGTCCTACATGATCTTGTAAGAATAAGTTTGCCTGTAGGACAAAAAATCAGTTTGCTTTTGGAAAGTATTTTACAAGACAGTTTTACAAAATATCCACAACATTGGATCAACAGTTGAAGATATGGTTAGCCCTTTCTCTTTTAAAAATGACAGGCGTATTATCATGATATTTTCCAAAATTGTACTTCTCTCTACTGAATCAATCATATGGAGAACCTCATCTGTTTCACTCAATTAAGAAAATTGTTCTTGAAAATTTAAAAAAATCTATCTGATAATAGTTTACCTTCAAACCTGATTGGGAAATTCTGTCAAAGTACTACATTTGTTTTTCAATATGTTATCTAAACGATGATACAAGTTATCAATATAACTATTTTGGTGTTTGGATACAGCGACAAAATGCGACGAATTCTTCAATGAATAACAACAACAACAACAACAGCTTGAATTGAAAAATACACAAAATTTACATAAGACTTCAGAGATCATATTAGTGACATATGGGTTTTCATTCGAATAAAATAAAGATATCAAGAACATCAATCTCTACATAGTGTTATCAAAATAGTATCATATTTGTGTAAGAAATCTTGTTGAATTTAGATTTTATAATAAAATTAATAAGTCTAATAAATAATTAATTAATAATCAGTCCAATCCAAAGATTTTATAATAAAATTGGACATAATGAAGGAAATAATTTTAGAAGAATACATCAGTTCTAACATGATTTTCAAGAAAAAAATGTCCATTAATGAATACTCTACCCTCTCCATTATCCCCAATTATATACAGATAATATTTATTCTATTTTCCTGGTAGTCTGTTACATTAGCAATTAAATTTGCTGGCATTAATTCCACAATTTGAGGAGAGTTATCTCCCCTGTACTGGTATATTTTAATTGGCCACTGTTGGGGCCACCATGCTGTCATATGAGAACAACAACATAGAGGATAGAGTGCAAAAAGAAAGTTGGTTTGCTCATGTTAAGCTGGAACTATTGAGGTTTAAAGAACTGTATTGCAGATGGTGATGAGTGAAGCTACATGTAGTGATGGTAAGTAAGTTATAAATATAATTATAATGTTATCATTTTATTAGCAAAACAATTTTAATTTCTAGTTAAACTCAGAATGTTGTAATGTGGACCCTCTATGAGCTTTAACTACATTGTATCAACATGTTTCTCTTCATATACTTGGCATATTAAACAATTGATACTCTTCTCAGTAACTACTGCAGCACTTCACCTTATATTTGCAGTCAAAATTAATGACTCATTTAGCCTGGAATTCACAACGAAATATCCATAACTCTATCCGTCTTAAAATTCCTTTCAGATCTACCCAGGTTCATCAAGGCAGTGTATTGTTGCATTGTCAGCTGGAAAAGCCCAGGCTTGGGGACCTCATGTGAAGATTGGCCATGCACCCCTAGCTGGAGGAAATCTCCCGGAGGGTGAGATATATAGGTTATATCACACCACTGCGTGTGTATTTCCTGTTGTCAAACAGTAGGATTTAACTTGCTCTGAAGTTTGTTGTCTTGAAATGTTCATCATTTCCTGCTTATATTTCCAGAAGATTTGAGAATATTTCCATACCAAAGTTCTGATGCAATCGCAAAGGAATATTTATTAAAATAAATTGATAACAAATACACTGTTGGCATAACCGATATTTGCTATGATAAAAATGTGACCAGGAAAAGCAGGATAAATTATGATTAGATTTCCTATCACCATAACCATGATAACAGGCTATATTTTAAATGTCTATTTATTGCACTATTCTTGACCAAGGCTAAGGATTGCTGCATAATTCAATTGTACATCTGTACCCACATCTTGAAAAATGAGAACATTTCATTCATTCATTTCATTTAAAACGTTTTAAAAATTTTGTTTCTCCTCAGATGCAACCAATCGGAAATGTTCGAGGCGCACATTTCATCGACTCGGAGCAGACATGTGATCATGGAAATCATGCAGCGTATTGTTGAATTACTTCTTCGCCAAAGAGGAAATAGCATCAGGCAATATTACATGACCAATACAACTGGATGACGAACATTGTTAAAATCATATTAGTGTACATTCTCAATATTTTTTCCAGTTGTGATTGCGTTTTCATTTAGTGTTGATCCATAATTCTGGATTCCACTTCAAAATATTTTGCTTCAAATCCATGAATACTGCTTAAGTATCATAATTTATATTGCTTTATAATACTCATAACATGCATTCAAGAATGTGTATTTTACATTAATAACAAATGACTTGAATGACTTTGGTGCTACTGGACCCAAATAATCTTTATTCAGTGAGCGGCACATGTTTGGTTTTTGCAGAGGGCACACCAATAACAATAACATCACATTTCTATGATATTTCAATGCAACTCATCCTGGTTATCGTCACATTCACTAATATCAGCAATACGCCAGTTGAATGTAGTGTAATATTGTGCTATTCTAAGATAGTGTTATCCCAAAATAACGAAAATACTGTTGTACGATCACTTTCTAAATGATAAAAAATATAGTGTAAGATTTTTAAGATTTCTCTAATACTTTTTCGCTAATGTCACAACAATTTTATACCATTCTACCCATTTAAATTATGAGGATAACCTCTGAATAGTGTCAGGATAACTTGATAACAATTTCTTTGCTAATTTGATGACTTTTCATTTTTTATAGATTACTGCCTGAAGAATTTTCCCTGTACCAGCAAGGTGATTTTGGACGCGATGAAATCAAAATTGAATGGGGAGCTAAAAAGTTATAAAAGACACTTGATCTGCTGAGAAAAACATGGATGCCTTGGACTTTGGATGCTACGTGCATGTGCTGGTTGCTATTCCCTATAAATGTTTCTATTTTATACAATGAAATGTATGACATGACAACATAATAATCCCTTGTGTGTATACATGTAGCTGTATATACGTTTCTGTTTTGTGTGTATAGCTGTCTATACGTTTCTGTTTTATACAATAAAATGTATGAAATGAATGCATATAATTTGTTATGTTGACTATCTCATTCGACACGAAACGTTTCATCGTAAACCTGCAGTATATTGGACAACCCTGCACAACCATCCAGCATTATTCTATCTGTGTTAATTGACAGCCCTGTAGGACAACCCTGTAGGATCCTGAAGGACGGTCTTGTAAGATCCTGTAGGACAGTCTTGTAGGATCTTGTAAGATCCTGCAGGACAGTCTTGTAAGATCCTGTATGACAGTCTTGTAAGATCTTGTAGGATCCTGAAGGACGATCTTGTAAGATCCTGTAGGACAGTCTTGTAGGATCTTGTAAGATCCTGAAGGACGATCCTGTAAGATCCTGTAGGACAGTCTTGTAAGATCTTGTAAGATCCTGTAGGACAGTCTTGTAAGATCCTGTAGGACAGTCTTGTAGGATCTTATAAGATCCTGAAGGACAGTCTTACAAGAAAAGTGCCAAAATCTTACAAGACTGTCCTACAAGATCTTACAGGACACTTTCTTGTAAGATCTTACAAGAATTTTTGGTAAGGGAATGACCTGGTGTACACACGACCTTATATGACCACTCACTCATTCATGTGTGTGTGTGTGTGTGTGTGCGTGCGTGTGTGTGTGTGTGTGTGTGTTTACCTGTGTGTCTGCGTCTGTGTGTATGTGTCTGTGTGTGTGCATGCATGTGTGTGTGTGACCAATACATATGGACTGATGATGGACACATGTTCATTCCTATATTTAAAGACTCTACCACCACCACCACACACACACTACCACCGACTCCACCAACACCACCCCCGCACACCACCAACACCACCACCAACGCCTCCATCAACGCCACCAAAGCCACCATCAACGCCACCAACGCCACCACCAACGCCACCACCGGGCGTCAACGCCCGGTGGTGGTGGTGGTGGTGGTGGTGGCCGGAACTGACCTTTGACCCCGGCGCGCGCGGTGTAAAGGTTTCCACCGTGCGGTGGAAACCTTTGCGCGACGGGATCAAAGCTCAGTTCCGGCCACCACCACCACCACCGCCACCACCGGGCGTTGTTGCCCGGTGGTGGCGTTGGTGGTGGCGTTGGTGGCGTTGATGGTGGCGTTGGTGGCGTTGATGGTGGCGTTGGTGGTGGTGTTGGTGGTGTGCGGGGGTGGTGTTGGAGGAGTCGGTGGTAGTGTGTGTGGTGGTGGTGGTAGAGTCTTTAAATATAGGAATGAACATGTGTCCATCATCAGTCCATATGTATTGGTCACACACACATGCATGCACACACACACAGACACATACACACAGACGCAGACACACAGGTAAACAGACACACAGACACACACACATACACACACACAAATGAGTGAGTGAGTGGTCATATAAGGTCGTGTGTACACCAGGTCATTGAGTGCACTTGACCTGCATCCTTTTCATGTTGTCGGATCATGTTTAGACATGTTGGGGTATGACGTCACTTTCGATGTGAATTGAAGGAAAGGAGATGGTACTGACCTGTTTGTGGGGTTCGTTTGACTGTGCTAAAAATAGGTCACCAGCTAGCGTGCTATAAAACGGAAGCGGCCTGGTCGTTTCGTCAGACACTCTGTCAACCACCAAGATGTTCACTTGTACTACGTGCTCGAAAGCATTCACTCGTCTGCACGACTTGCGCCGCCATGGGGCTACCAAGCACGAAGGAACCGCCCGGCATAGCTGTACGATATGTACACTGTCGTTTCAGCGCCCAGATCATTTACAGCGCCACACACGTGCACGCCATGAAGTACCCAAGCGTCCATGCGAAGAATGTGGTCGGATTTTGAAACTGACCAGTCAGTTGCTGCGACACCAACGCACACGACACCCTGTTCTGCAGCCACGTCTGCAGGTAGAAGAGTCCGTAGGCACCAGTATCGAGAAAGCGGGAACTCCCACCCATCGCACGAGGGTTGAAGATGATGATGTCGCCCTACTTCAACAGTCAAATTCCGACGACAAGACATTGGGCCAGATTTTGCACGACGAGGAGAGCAAAGCACACTTCGTGGACGAACCCATACATGTTCCTAGCGATCTGTTACACGAACACCATCCAGTGAGTGACATCTATCGGCGCCATTGGCCCATGATCCGGCACTGTTTCTACTGTCATCGCCCTATTCAAGATATCTACAATTTCCGACTGACCGACCTCGCCCGTCTACGTAGCTACGTAGAAGCCATCTTCAAAGATCAAACTA
The DNA here is from genome assembly GCA_036873755.1 of Hanleya hanleyi. NCBI lineage: Eukaryota > Metazoa > Mollusca > Polyplacophora > Lepidopleurida > Hanleyidae > Hanleya > Hanleya hanleyi. The sequence goes on along the minus strand of JAVTVY010008744.1, from coordinate 325 downwards.
CGGCCTTCAAATTGAATCTGGCGTTTGGTTATGTGCTGCAGCATAAAGAGACAGTCCAAGTCCGATATTTTTACCGGAGCAGTAACATCCGGGTATTTGACCAACCGTTTACCATCATTAACCGAGTGTCGCTAGAGACGATGCTGGAGAAACTGGACACCGTGGATCCCTTGGAATGGGCCCAACTACAACGCCCCAACACCAAGTGGACAGTGGAGAGTGTGACCAATGTTACGTTTTTCGTTACCAAGCCGACCGACCACTCCCATCGGCTGAATGCGTCACTCATGCACTGATGAATACCATAACATGCCGTACATACTCT
>JAVTVY010008743.1:0-44578 GCA_036873755.1 Hanleya hanleyi | reverse complement strand
TATTTGTCTTCCAACCAAACATAACGATATACCAAGAGTATACTGGACTCCCAAGATGCATAAATCACCATACAAAGCTAGATTCATAGCTTGTTCTAGAAGCTGCACCATCAAGCTTTTTCAACCTTGTTGACGAGGGCCCTTCAGGAGGTAAAAGCATTTTGGGAAAGGTATTGCGCCACTATTTCTAAAAACTCTGGCGTTGAATGTATGTGGATATTGAAAAACTCAAAATGACTTACGGAAGAACTTGTTGCTAAAGATCACATACCGTACAGACATGTATCCACATGGGATTTCCCGACTCTCTATACTACAATCCCTCACCAGGCCCTTATCGGCCGTCTAAGTTCATTAATAGTATCTATGTTCAAGAAAACTGATCGTAGATATATTAATGTCGGAAGCCATAAAGCATTCTTCAGCTCTACTACATACAAGAGATATCATTCATGGGATGTTTCTTTGTTTATAGAGTTGCTTGAATTTCTCATTAAAAATATCTATGTGAAATTTGGCAACACAATTTATCAACAGCATATAGGTATTCCAATGGGTAATAAATGTGCACCCCTATTGGCTGACCTATATCTGTTCTCTTTTGAATATGACTATATGCAGGCGCTTTCAAATTACAAGTGTCTGGTCCGTCATTCATAATTCAGCCGTCGTCCATTAGAGAATATCCGCGTCCATAATCCAAAGACCTATTCCATATTCCATATAACAGTATTAGCACCAAATTCAAAAAGACAGTCATAGTATACATAAACATAGGCTTGTGTCCTGCAAGAGAGAAGCGGTCAACAGTTTTCAATGATGCCGGCAAGATATCATGATGTTCCAAAAATATCAAATCCGTATCGCTGATCAGTATTCTTAATCCATAATATTCGTTGTAAAGTCGTCATCTAAAGAATGATGTATTTCATTCACGCTTTGATTGTGACTGTTCATATGAGGATCTTGAGTACATGAGTTCATACGACCCCTAGCCCCGGGTTAAGCGGAATTAGACACAAGTTACGAAAAACCGATCCTTTCAAAGCCCGGTCCTTCTCATTCACCAAACGCTATATAGACGATCTTCTCGCTGTGGATAATCGCTATATAAATGACACAGTGAAGGATATATATCCACCTTCACTGGATTTGAAGGAAACTACAGATAACCCTACAGGCCCATCATATTTAGACCTATATCTCTAAAAAATGAAGCGGGCCTTCTCTCTCGTCGACTGTATGACAAAAGAGACGATTACAATTTCGACATCGTAAACTATCCCTTTCTGGACAGTAATATTCCAGTGGGACCTGCGTATGGCGTATACATATCACGCCTAGTAGCATTTGCTAGATCCTGTGTTAAATGTGGCGATTTTAATCAACGTCGCAAAACATTGTTGCAGAAACTTATAAAACAGGGCTACACTACCAAGCGCCTCCACTCAAAGCTTCTCAAATTTGGCGATACATATCGCATGCTGATAGCAAAATACGAGCGTAGCGTGCAAGATCTATGGCGTTACGTTTCTTAACTTGTGTCTAATTCCGCTTAACCCGGGGCTAGGGGCCGTATGAGCCCATGTACTTCAAGATCCTCAAGGTACTCATATGAACAGTCACAATCAAAGCGTGACTGAGATACATCATTCTTTAGATGACGACTTTACAACGAATATACTGGATTAAGAATACTGATCAGCGATACGGATATTTTTGGAACATCATGATGTCTTGCCGGCATCATTGAAAACTGTTGACCGCTTCTCTCTTGCAGGAAACAAGCCTATGTTTATGTATACTATCATTGTCTTTTTGAATTTGGTGCTAATACTGATATATGGAATATGGAATAGGTCTTTGGATTATGGACGCGGATATTCTCTAATGGACGACGGCTGAATTATGAATGACGGACCAGACGCTTGTAAGTCTAACCTTTAGAGATTTTGGAAATTTTACCCAGACTCCCCAATGTTGCACCAGGTTCCTCCACATGTCTCGAAGTCATGGATGCTTGGTTTAAAAGATATGGGGAGAGAATTTCCAAATATTCTTCCTCGGACTATGGCAAATTTGGCTGTCGATTGTGGTGCAGGGCGAAAACAAGTCATGGGGAATATGGCCGTCTCCAGGTAGTAATGCCAGAGGGTGGGAGGAGGGAATTTCGGGCTCATCGAATACAGTATATGTTGACCAGGAGAGAGTTTAACCTCCCCGTAGAAGATCGAGAAGGTCGCCCGCTAGATGTTAGCCACATTATCCATAAACCGAGCTGCGTTAACCCCTCCCATCTCACTCTCGAATTACATGCTATTAACCTGGAGCGGATGCACTGTGTTAATCAGGGCCATTGCAGCAAATGCCATACCCCCCACAATTTGATATGTCTGTAACAGTAAGTAATAATGTTTGTTTTCATCACCCTCCTAATTAACTTCATTAACTTACTGACTCACTCACTCCCCCCTCCCCCTTCTTTTCTTAGCCGCTCTAACTTATTGTATGTGTGAAGTTCATGGAACTTTGGTCTTTTTTCATACACTGCCACAGGCCTAATCATATGGAAGCCGGATGCAGCCATTCGTCGCTTCGTCACATCGACCTTCTAAAAGTCGAAGTCGTAGTCAAAGTCGAAGTCGATTCGGCGATTCGACGATGCGAAGTGACGAAGTCGACTTCGTCACTTCGCATCGTCGAATCGCCGAATCGACTTCGACTTTCGCTACGACTTCGACTTTCACTACGACTTCGACTTTTGAAGACAGAGTTGAGAGCATGATCGGAAATAAACTTATTTCCGCTTCACAAGAAAGTTGGCCCCTATTTAAGGGTTGTGAACAGTTTTTCTTGCATAACAGAGCAAGACTGTTATTTTGTCATACACATAGTGTTTGTTTTATAGGTTTTTTATGTCATAGTGTTTGTTTTATGGGTTTTCATGTCATAGCGTTTGTTTTATAGGTATTTATGTCCTAGTGTCTGTTTTACATGTCATAGTGTTTTATGTTTTTATGTAAGAATGTATGTTGTCCTACCTGTTTTTATGTCATAATAGGTATGTAATGTATAGGTCTTATGTGTGTAATGTGTATTTTATGTTTTAATGTCACTGTATTTTACATGTCCCATATCTTAATTATGATAATTTCTATATGTATCATATATGGAAATAAAACAAAAAGTATCAAGTTGAATATTTAGGGGATTCTATAGGCTTTTCATTGGTTTTATTTGTTTTTTGTTTTGTTTTTTGTGCTGCCATACGGCGAATCGGTGACATTTCGTTGATTTCGGTGCAGGTTCAATTGCAACTGTTCTCATATACGGGCGTACTTACAAACGTACTACCCGAAAAGGAGCTCGTAATTTGGGAACCATCAAAGTTATATACCGTATCTGTAGAGGCTAACGATATCAGAGAGTGTAAGTGTTGGAGGGGGTGGTTAAGGCTCTAATTTGAAGAGAAGGAGCATAAAGTATCATGTCAAAGTTTTGGGTTCATCGCGGACGATAAGGGGGGATTATGACAATTGGCGAGAGAGATGAACCTCTGAGTAATTTAAAAGGTACAACTCGGTTCAAACGCGAAACAAGGAGTGTCACAGATGTGGCCAATTAAACCGTATGTCACCTGAACAAATATTTCCATAATGTGATTAACATTGAAATTGCGGTTGATCGTTGTTGGCATAGTGATACTATCTGAACAATATCATATGATTGCACCTTTTACCTGCAGATAATTCCACAAGCGTAGTCGGGCTAGGTCCCATAAAAAATGTCTTGTTTCCCATCACCGCCCGCCCCGATTTTTATTTATTTTTTTATTATTTTTTTCTCACCTGCCTTGTTGGTGTTCTTCAGGTATAAAAATGATCCTGAATTAGCTCTGGTTTGCACCAGGGACTGTTGAGTCTCGCTCCAAATACTTGTATACCCAATCTAGCGGGTTTCGACGTATGCAGCCAGATCTCAGTTGTTTTCAGTACTGATTTTTATGCAGTATTTCGCAAATATTTTTAGTAGAACCATCAAACTTTATATTTTCAGAAAGCCAACATTTCAATAAATCCGAGTACCTGTTGGTATTTTTATGACAAAATTAGAATGAAATTGGAAGAGAAGTAGGAAATATCGACGGAGGAGACACTGAGAGCAAAGATGGTTTCCAGCAAAGCGAAAAAATATCCAGAAAACAAGGTCAAAATTACTCAATATTTTACTCGTCAAATGCACCCCACAAGCTTTATTTTACATATTTTTATGTTATTCCCGATCATGCGCCCAACTGTATCTTCAAAAGTCGAAGTCGTAGTGAAAGTCGAAGTCGTAGTGAAAGTCGAAGTCGATTCGGCGATTCGACGATGCGAAGTGAAGAAGTCGCGAAGTGAAATTCCACTTCGCGACTTCGTCACTTCGCATCGTCGAATCGCCGAATCGACTTCGACTTTCACTACGACTTCGACTTTCACTTCATGAAATCGCCGAATCGACTTCGACTTTCGCTACGACTTCGAGTTTCACTTCGTGAAATCGCCGAATCGACTTCGACTTTCGCTACGACTTCGAGTTTCACTTCGTGAAATCGCCAAATCGACTTCGACTTTCGCTACGACTTCGACTTTCACTTCGTGAAATCGCCGAATCGACTTCGACTTCGACTTTGACTTCGACTTTTAAAAAGTCGATTTGACGAAGCGACGAATGGCCGCATCCGGCTTCCATATAATCATGTCCTTCTGATAACACATTTCTCCCTCTGATAGAGTTTTTGCGTGCAGTTCATAGAGAAATCTCCTCGTCGAAATTCTAGATGCTTTTGATTTAACATTTCTGTGTATTTAACATATGTTTCGTCATTTTCAGGATATCCTGTCCCAATCTATAATTAATGCACTTTCTCAGTTTTCCCTCTTCAAGTGATGGACAATTGATCCTGAAGCCAGCAGGAAGGTAGCAGCTGTTTTAACCCAGTTATTTCTCTTGAGTACTTTACAAACATAAGAATACGTTTTACAAAGAGAATGATCTCCCTTGAAACACTGAAGTAGAGCATCAATGACATGTTATCCTATTTCGCAGGCGCTCTTCACTCAGACGGAGATGCTGATGTGCTGTTTTGTGTTCCGCGTGACAACGTGCTGGCAGGTCATCAGCAAATCTACCTTGCTGTCTCCTCCTCTTCTCTACAGTGGTACCTTGAAACATGTCAGCACTGAAATTCACGTTTTTTTTATTTTACTCCTCTGACTCTTTCCTATGTGCCGGGTGTCGAGTTGGTGTACCGGTTCCACTGAAACCTGACCCTCGTAGTATGCGTCACTTGCCGCCCGAAAAGACGCACCATCACAATCCGTTATAACATGCTTTATTTCATTCCCTGACCCGGACATTTGTTATGGCTGGAGTGTCGTATGACATCGTGCCTTTTTGAATTTGGTGCTAATACTGTTATATGGATATGGAACAGGTCTTTGGATTATGGACGCGGATATTCTTTAGTGGACGACGGCTGAATTATGAATGACGGACTAGACGCTTGTATTTGTATATTAGCTGTAAATGTGCCTTTGTGGTCAGGACAGTTCACATGAGCACCTGTTTTGTTCTCTATCAGTCTTGCTGTCTGACACAATTTATTTTTTGTCAGTAAATCCATCCGTATTTTAGAGTTTTCCACTTTCATCAAACTGACCTGGGCAGCAGCTTGAAATGGCGTCTTCGAAATTCCAGAATATTGCGGATTATTGTATCGGTAGTCCAGCCTGGATTAAGAGAGGCATTGATAGGTAAGTCTTGCACCGGATTCATATTCTGATTTTCCCCTATAATATCCAGCATGTCTGCTTTGTTCTGGGTAATAAGTTTTTCTCCGACAGTAGAACTACTCTTCTGCATCCCAGTCATTGAAGGGCTGGGAATATTCAGTGCGTTCAGAATCTGACAAATTTCTGTATTAGGTATGCTAGTGTGACCCAAGGCCACCTGTAGTCTGTAGTTGTGTGCAGCAGGATTCGGCCCCGTCCTCCCAGTGGTGACCTCATCATAGAGTTTTGCACGGTCCGACCGGAACCAACAAACTTGTCACAGACTAGGCTTTCTTCGTATGCGATGCCCCTCTTAACTTAATTCGGTAAATCCCATTGCAGATTCCCTCCGCAACGTGGGCTCATCTTCCTATGGTCTTTATATGAAGAGTTCCAAAGATCTGCCGTCTTCTCCATATGTAGTAATCTGTAGGTGTTGATTTCGGGATCCTGGTTTAACCCCTTCTCGGGCTTCATATACTCATCAATCAAGGTTGGAAGTTGCGGTCCTGGTCTCAGTATCCCTGTATTGCATTGGTTCATGTCTGCATCTTGAAGACTGATACATGAGTTGCCCTCCTTCCCAATTTCAGACTTGACATGACTATCAAACTTGTCCATATCAAGTCGAACATATTTGTTCTCTGTCCTATATGAGCTATCATCAGTTCCTCTAACTTGCCCTAGGTTATGTGGCACAATCATCAGTTCCTCTAACTTGCCCTAGGTTATGTGGCACAATCATCAGTTCCTCTAACTTGCCCTAGGTTATGTGGCACAATCATCAGTTCCTCTAACTTGCCCTAGGTTATGTGGCACATTTCTCTGCTTAAATTCACGAAGTCTACGTTTCCTCATTCCTCGGGTCATGGTGCCTATTATAATAAAGGTTCCTTTCTAAAATATCTCTGAGACTATTGAACTTTACTAAAATAATTGTTTCTGTTCAATTTATCCAAACCCTGAACTTTTATCTGGTTTATCTCACCAAGGTCAGTGACCATTCATACCCTATTATGTAACAGGCTGGATTAATTATGTAATCAAGTTTGATATGGTTGATAATTTTTGATCTTACTGATTCCACATGACATCACAATGAAAGGGTCCTTCTTGCCAAGTGACATTGAACTGTTTTCTAGGGACAGAAACCAAACAATAATGATAAAGATTCAAATTTACTATATTCATGGGGGGAGGGGTGATTTTCTCTTACATAACTACAGCCTGTTACATACTAGGGAAATTTCTTAATATTTTTAGAAACACTGAATGATGACACAAAACAACAAACACAGAATATTTAAACTTCTTGATTTTATTATAAAATATATGGAATTATAACAGTTCGCCCCCAACAAAATGTCATTTCTCATAGTGTAATATACAGTAAACCCCTTTTTCAGTGTAATTATTCAGTCTTTGATTATACAATCTTGATATTATCACACATATACATATATATATATACATGGTCTGTGAAGTTTACAGTAGCAATTTTGTTGAATTCTTTTACAATGTTGTCTACTTGTAGGTGTGACGTCACTATTAGCTTTTGTGTATAGAAGATGAAGCCAAGAATTTGAATTTCCGGTTGATTGGCCATAAAAGAGTCTCAAGATTTGCATGGTTGGCATATTTTCCTAAAAATTAATTGACCTTGAATATTGCGGAAGATATCTGGCAACATTTTAGAAAGAAAACTATTTTTCCCCCATCTTTCATGACCCGCACCCAAGCTGTTTCCCTGTAGATATTTTGTCACATTCTGGTTTCAATGTGTTGTAGCGCAAAATCGAGCGCTCATGAAGGGGGGGTCGGCGTATTCGACTGAAATGTTTTGAATTCGACTGAAGAAACGGAAACTCGGTCGGTTATTTGATCATAGCTCGCTTAATACTGGTTCGATTCTGACAATCTAAACGTATTTTTATTTCTATTTTTGAAATAGTGGGCAACTGAAATAATCGTGCCGACTTTTTTTTCTGGACCGACCGACATGCGGTTTTTCTTGTCCGGAAAATTATTGCGTGAACTGACTGAAATACTTTTACGTTTCCGGAATCCTTTACTTTTTTACGAATAAAATGATATAAAATCGATGCATGTACCTTCTACCGTTTTCCGTAAAAGGGTTCGCTGAAATAAAGCGATTGAAAATCAAGACATTTTCAGCCGAATCGGCGGTAAAGCGGGTGACTGCCGCGAGTTAAGAACTCGGATTTGAAGACGGACTTCAGAAGAGTCCGAAAATCCGGAATCAGGATCGCGGGTAAGTTAATGGGAGGATTGGTTGTGTCGGTGGGTCGTAAGTGTCGAATTAAATTTAAAAAGCATAGTTTATACAAAAAATATCCTATTCTTCGAATAAATGAATGTTTGTCATGTAATAACTTAATGTAAATGGAAATAGTATTTTTCTATGATATAAATATAATTTTGAATTGATCATTAATTTTAAATACATATATTTTTATAATCGAAATGAAAAATGACCAAGAATATACATATTTTGTTCTCAGTAAATGATCCCTACCAGTGTGATGGATCTAACGGAGAACTATTAACCCATCGACCTTCATCCTTTTGAAACATCGGAGCCTTACCAGTTTCCTCTAAACCCTGAACAAACGAACTGCTTTTCAAAAGTGACTGAACATCGGACATAATATCGGAACATAACCACTCATTGTTTTCAATGATTTCCATTGGGTAGCCTGTCTGAAAGATAAGGACAATCAGGTATATTTATTCGACAGTTTGAAATCAGGGAATTCGTTGACAACTTCCCTTGAGATTCAACTTCTGCAGCTCATGGGAAGAGTGGCGAAAATATTACTGTTACAATTCCAAGTGTTCAGCAACAAGACAATGGGTCGGATTGTGGATTGTTTGCTATAGCTAACTTAGTTAAGTTCTGTTTTTACGGTTACCTAGGTAAGACTACTTTGACTTTCAACCCACATACTCTAAGAAAACATTTACTTCAGTGTTTAGAAGATGGGAAAATGTCACCCTTCCCACGGACTAACCAGAGTGGAAAGATAGTTAGAATTAGGTTGGTGAACAAAGTTGTTAGTCGTTTTTGTTCGTGTGGTAAGCAGGATTGTTTTGAAGACATGGTAGGTTGTGGCGGGAAAGATGGTAGAAAAAGGTGTAAATGTATTATCAATTAGTAAATTTATATTAATAACAAATCCAAGAACAAAAATTACTGAGAACAAAATATGTATATTCCTGGTCATTTTTCATTTCCATTATAAAAATATATGTATTTAAAATTAATGACCAATTCAAAATTATACTTATACCATAGAAAAATATTATTATGTGGGGGGAGACATCTAGTGTTTGTGCTGTCTGTCTGGTTGGATGGATGTCTGTCTGGATGGATGGATGTCTGTCCGTCCCCTTAACTTGTCTGCAAGATATCTTGAGAACTACTGGATAGAATTTCACCAAACTTGGATGGAAGCTTCATTGGGATAGCCCCCCCATTTGATTAGGTGTTGGTGTGTGTGTGTGCATTCATCCGTGTCCGGTGTCCGTCCGTCCGTCCATCTACTGGTACATGTATATACAGGCCTTGTCTGCAAGATATCTTGAGAACTACTGGACGGAATTCCCTCAAACTTGGATAGAAGCTTCAGTGGGATAGCCCCCTCATTTGATTAGGTTTTGGTGTATGGGCATGCATTCATCCGTGTCCAGTGTCCGTCCGTCCGTCCATCTACTGGTACATGTATATACAGGCCTTGTCTGCAAGATATCTTGAGAACTACTGGACGGAATTCCCTCAGACTTGGATAGAAGCTTCAGTGGGATAGCCCCCTCATTTGATTAGGTTTTGGTGTGTGGGCGTGCATTCATCCGTGTCCGTCCATCCGTCCATCTACTGGGACATGTATATACAGGCCTTGTCTGCAAGATATCTTGAGAACAACTGGATGGAATTTCGCCAAACTTGGATGGAAACTTCATTGGGATAGCCCCGTCATTTGATTAGGTTTTGGTGTGTGTGTGTGCATTCATCCGTGCCCGGTGTCCGTCCATCCGTCCATCTACTTGTACATGTATATACAGGCCTTGTCTGCAAGATATCTTGAGAACTACTGGACGGAATTTCACCAAACTTGGATGGAAGCTTCAGTGGGATAGCCCCCTCATTTGATTAGGTTTTGGTGTGTGTGTGTGTGCATTCATCCGTGTCCGGGGTCCGTCCATCCATCTACTTGTACATGTATATACAGGCCTTGTCTGCAAGATATCTTGAGAACTATTGGACGGAATTTCACCAAACTTGGACGGAAGCTTCAGTGGGATAGCCCCCTCATTTGATTAGGTTTTGGTGTGTTTGCGTGCATTCATCCGTGTTCGGTGTCCGACCATCTACTTGTACATGTATATACAGGCCTTGTCTGCAAAATATCTTGAAACTACTGGACGGAATTTCACCAAACTTGGATGGAAGCTTCATTGGGATAGCCTCTCATTTGATTAGGTTTTGGTGTGTGTGTGCGTTCATCCGTGTCCATCGTCCGTCCGTCCGTCCATCTTCATGTACATGTATATACAGGCCTTGTCTGCAAGATATCTTGAGAACTACTGAACAGAATTTCACCAAACTTGGAAGGTTCATTGGAATAGCCCCCTCATTTGATTAGATTTTGGTTGGTGCGCGCATTTATCCTTGTCCATTGTCCGTCCATCCATTCATCTAATTGTACATGTATATACAGACCTTGTCGGCAAGATATCAGGAGAACTACTTGACACTTATTTCTACATTAATTTTATAGCACTTTCCCTTAAATAATGTGCCCACTCAACGCAAGGTGGGAGGTTGGGGGAGACGTATGTTTTTGCTTAAAAAAACAACCAGCATAGGCTTCATGCCGGAGCGGCAACCCAAGGGTCAAAGCGGAACCTCTAGTTTCCATTTACAGTAAGTTATTACATGACCAACATTCATTTATTCGAAAAATAGGATATTTTTTGTATAAACTATGCTTTTTAAATTTAATTCGACACTTACGACCCACCGACATAACCAATCTTCCCATAAACTTACCCGCGATCCTGATTCCGGATTTTCGGACTCTTCTGTGTTCCAAGCGTCTAGTCCATCATCCATAATCCAAAGACCGTCTTCAAATCCGAGTTTTTAACTCGCGGCAGTCACCCGCTTTCCCACCGATTCGGCCGAAAATGTCTTGATTTTCAATCGCTTTATTTCAGCGAACCCTTTTACGGAAAACGGTAGAAGGTACATGCATCAATTTCATATCATTTATTCGTAAAAAGGTAGAGGATTCCGGAAACGTAAAAGTATTTCAGTCAGTTCATGCAATAATTTTCCGGACAAGAAAAACCGCATGTCGGACGGTCCAGAAAAAATTTCAGCGAAGTCGACACGATTATTTCAGTTGCCCACTATCTCAGAAATAAAAATACTTAAAATTGTCATCAAACTATATATTTTTAAAAAATCTCTTCAGCTATTCCGGAACGTTAAGATTGTCAGAATCGAACCAGTATTAAGCGAGCTATGATCATATAACCGGCCGAGTTTCCGTTTCTTCAGTCGAATTCAAAGCATTTCAGTCGATTATCCTGTCCCCATGAGGTCCATATATCGATATTTTTTAGGCGAACAAGCCTTCTCTCTGACAAGGTAGGTCATTCGTGGGAACCCCTTTTTCTTGGGATGTGCCCAGCTGATTTTTTACATAAAAAGGAAGAAAAATTAATAGTGACGTCTAACCTTTAAAACCGGAGTCGGCGGAGAGCCTCGCTAGTCTGAAAGGACTCCAACAGTCCACATCATATTTATGCTGTCGTTGTCGCCTGCCCAAATTCGGACTCTGTGAGCGTCATATTCTATAACACATCCATTCGCACACAATATAAATATGTCTAGAAAAAAACTGGGTAATATCATGAGGAATCTGACTATTCAACCACGATTCAGACATAACGGTATGGTTTTTCCTCAAAACATGGATCACCTGTCTGTAGCACATGTAGGCTCCATGCTCAAAACAAAGAAACTTGTTTACCCCGTCACAGGCTTCTCCAGCATTGTATCTCAATTTACCTCCCTTGCTAACCAGAAGACTCGAAGGGACTACTGTTCATTCTATTGTATGATTATTGAGGTTCTATATGATGCATTTCAAATGCGCTGTGTATTTAACTTTCCGACACTGATCTCAAGATTACTGTAATTCAGAAACTTCATTCCAATGTAAGAATTGTTATATGTTCTTCCTACTAATCAAGCCTGTCATACTCAGTGAGATTATGGCAGGCTTCGTTCTCAATTCTGATTGGTGACTCGCGAGAGCTGATTAGTGGGTGACCTCTCTTGCCGAAGGCGTGTCGCGACTGACCAATCAGAACTGAGAACGAAGCCCGCCATAATCTCACCGTTCCTGGATGGATGGACAGTTACGTTGGATTTTGAATCACCCGGCAAAGGTAAAAAATTGCACAAATCTACTAATTTGACGACGGGAATATATAAAGTGATACTTGTAGAATATGCTGATGTATTTTGTTTGGTTTGTAAACCGTTTATTTCTCGATTCACCCGAAGTGCGTTTCACACCTTGATGTGGATTGATATAAATCATGCGGTTATATATAGAGACCCCATATTTCGACACTTCACCCTAACGCCACCGCCCACATCTCCCAAAACTCTTGTTTTGCGGGCCTGTGGTCTGACCGGGAAGGCACCAGTTGTGGTCGAAAAGTCTTAAAAATGGTAAGGATAGCTGTGGGGGTCAATGGAGATCGATGGTCTAAGTCAAACATAAAACGGAACCATTGGCCAGGTTGTCAGTAATTTACAGATGAGTGGAGAAAGCGACCTGAAACTCTAAAACGGAATTGAACGCCCACTGAAGCAGGGAACATGAATTGTATTTTTACTTGCTGTAACATGTGCAAGTTTCTTTGTCGCCATTCAAAGATATCCAGGATGATATTAGAGACAGATCTCGGAGGGTATGAGATATTTATCTCAATACACCGGTTCCTGTTGTAGTATAGCAATTGCATGTCGTTTGTCATGTCTGTGGTAGAGGAAATCAAGAGAAATGGAAGTAAAAGGAAAAATGAAGGCTTAAGACGTACAGCATAATAGTCTACACCACTGATTTGTTTAGTAAATAATACTACCGTGGGCGATAGTAGTAGTAAGGTCGCATTCACCCCTTTGCACTTAAACTTGAGGGATAACTCTTGATTTCCGTGGAGCGTCATACAGGGGGCGCCACGAGCTCAAGACAGCTCCCCGCAAAAGGGAGGTAACTCTTGATGCACTTTTGTGGTTTTTGCCAAATGCCGGGTTATCTTTCCTGATTCGAACATTTGCATATTAAATCTATAAGGGAAAATGCCTGTATGGGGCATGGATTGTCCGATCGGGTCGTATGAGGTATCAATGTGAAGCGTATGGCAGGAGGCATCCGATGGGGTGGGTCCATTCTCGTCTCGCGAGACTCCCTACTGCGAGAAAGAGTCTCACGCGTAAATGGGAGCCATCCCCCCAAAATTTGGGGGGTGAGTAGGCGGCGTATGATTATCTGGCTTGTCACTGACCTGCTGACTCCGCCGAGTTAGAAGCGAATGCTAAACATAACGTGGGCTATATAATTGGGAAATGACTCTTTCCGTTTCGGAGCATATCAATCGCGAACAAATTATTGTCGGTATGTATACTTGGCCGTGAAAGCGAGTTATCTAATACAGGAAGTAGTTCGCGGGTAGACACAGCTCGCTTTGAGAATGATGTCATGCTGCCTCGCTTTGAGATTGGAGATTCAAAAATGTCACCAGTTTACATGAGAATCGCTTTGGTCTCCCGCGGGTAGACACGGCTCTCTTTGAGAATGGGGGTGGGTCTGGTGTTGGAATATCGTCATTCTGCGCATGCGCGGTAGACCAAGGGTATGGAAATAGACGTTTTGGGATCTAGGGGAGCCCCTAATGGGCCGATGGAGTTGTATGAGGTATTCATGTGAAGCCTTTGTGATGGAGCATCCGCCTAGACCAGTGTCTCGGTCGTTGTCAACATTCTGCGCATGCGCAGACAGGGAATAGTGGGAAAAGGGTATGGATCGAAGTACACGTTTTGGGATCTAGGTGGGCCACTGGTGGGCCGATGGGGTCGAGTGAGGTATCGTTGTGAAGGACACGTGAGGGGGCTTCACCCTGGACTAGTGTGTCGCTCGTGTTCAACATTCAGCGCATGCGCAGACAGAGAATTGTGGGAAAAGGGTATGGAAATAGACGTTTTGGGGTCTAGGTGAGTCCCTAGTGGGCCGATGGGGTCGAGTGAGGTATCGTTGTAAAGAATACGTGAGGGGGTATCCGCCTGGACTAGTGTATCGACCGTTTTCGACATTCTGCGCATGCGCAGACAGGGAATTGTGGGAAAAGGGTATGGAAATACACGTTTTGGGGTCTAGGTGGGCCACTAGTGGCCCTATGGAGTCGTATGAGGTATCAATGTTCAGCATTCGTGAAGGGCATCCGATGGGATGGGTGTGACGTGGAACTGACGTCATTCGGCGCATGCGCAGTAGACCAAGGCTATGGAAATAGACGTTTTGGGATCTAGAGGAGCCCCTAATGGGCCGATGGAGTTGTATGAGGTATTAATGTGAAGCCTATGTGAGGGGGCATCCGCCTGGAGTAGTGTGTCGTTCGTGTTCAACATTCTGCGCATGCGCAGACAGGGAATTGTGGGAAAAGGGTATGGAAATAGACGTTTTGGGGTCTAGGTGAGTCCCTGGTGGGCCGATGGGGTCGAGTGAGGTATCGTTGTGAAGGATACGTGAGGGGGCATCCCGCTGGACTAGCGTGTCGTTCGTGTTCAACATTCTGCGCATGCGCAGACAGAGAATTGTGGGAAAAGGGTATGGAAATAGACGTTTTGGGGTCTAGGTGAGTTCCTGGTGGGCCGATGGGGTCGAGTGAGGTATCGTTGTGAAGGATACGTGAGGGGGCATCCGCCTGGACTAGTGTGTCGACCGTTTTCTACATTCTGCGCATGCGCAGACAGGGAATTGTGAAAAAAGTGCATTGGAAGGAACGTTTTTGGGGTCTAGGTGGGCCACTAATGGTTTGATTGAGTCGAGTGAGGTATCAATGTGATGCATACGTGAGGGCGCATCCGCCTGGGTGGATGGGTGTTAGGAATATCGTCATTCTGCGCATGCTCATGCAGGCCGTAGTATGGAAATAGACATTTTGAAACCGATATGGACCACTATTGGTCCGAATGAGTCTAGGGAAGTGTTATTTTGTAGCTCTCGGGGTGTAGACCACGACTTGAAGGGATGTCCACGTCACCTGTGACGTCACTGGCGACGTCATCAGTGAGAGTAGTAGCGAAAGCGGAAGTTTCGGAGGTGCGATGGAGTGCATTTGGAGTAGATAACGGCCTATTTTTCCATCCGACTACCTGATAGAGTTACCTGTGAGTGTGAGTGTATGCGCGCGTGTGTGTGAGTGAGTGAGTGAGTGAGGCGTGCCCAACGCCCGTCTTAACGCATGGACGCACTAACGACGGTGAGTGAGTGAGTGAGTGAGTGAGTGAGTGAGTGAGTGAGTGTGAGTGAGTGAGTGAGGCGTGCCCAGCGCCCGTCTTAACGCATGGGCGCACTAACGACGGTGAGTGAGTGAGTGAGGGAGTGAGTGAGGGAGTGAGTGAAGTAGTGAGTGAGGGAGTGAGTGAGTGAGTTAGGTACGGAGTGAGTGAGTGAGTGAGTGTTTGTAGCAACGCCCGCCAACCTCAACGCTTCAACGCCCTGGTGAATTAACCCAAAAGCTCTCATTTTTCTAGACACCAATACATCGAAATGCAGTGACGTCCGTCGTTACGCCCTAGCATAACGGCATGATGTAGACAGATGGGAGAAGAACAACAACAAGGATGAGAGAACAACAACAACAACAAGTTTTTTCATATAGTTTATTTTCCCATCCATCATAACATACCCACGCTGGGGGAGCCGCGTTGGGTGTGTTTACAATTCAAGAAGTCTCTTATCCAATCAGATGCCACCATTTGGTCCTGTCATATTCGTTCTTGCCCGTTAGATGTATTCTCGGCTGTCCAATCAGAAGTCGCCGTTTCAGAAAGTTCCATCTTTGCTCGGTGTGACCTAATATGATTCTTACTCATTCATTCATCTGTCTGTATATATGTTACAAGTCTCTCTTTCGAGATAATCGCGGTCATATTTTTCCATACAAGGAAAAAACGGCCTTTGGTGGCAAGCTCTCACTTCGCACGGGTGACGCGTTCAACCGATGGGGTGGTCGATCAGCTTGGTCACGAAAAACGTAACATTTGTCACCCTCTCCACTGTCCACTTGGTGTTGGGGCGTTGTTGTTGTGCCCATTCTAAGGGATCCACGGTGTCCAGTTTCTCCAGCATCGTCTCTAGCGAGGCTCGGTTAATGAAGGTGAACGGTTGGTCAAATACCCGGATGTTACTGCTCAGGTAAAAGTATCGGACTTGATCTGTCTCCTTATGCTGCAGCACATAACCAAACGCCAGATTTAATTTGAAGGACGTAGATTGGTCATTGAAGACGGCTTCCATGTAGCTGCGTAGACGGGCGAGATCGGTCAGTCGGAAATTGTAGATACCTTAAATAGGGCGATGACGATGGAAACAGTGCCGTATCATGGGCCAATGGCGCCGATAGATGTCACTCACTGGATGGGCGTCCTGTAAAGAGATCGCTAGGAACATTTATGGGCTCGTCCAGAAAATGTTCGATGTCGTCAGGCGTATGACTTGAAACCGTAACGCTGGGGTCCGACTGGATAACCAGGCCCTCCTGGACTGTGGGTATAGGCGGACTCTTCGTCATCGCATCACCAGTGGCGTTCGTCTCCCCGGGTTCATCTTCACTGGGTCTGACCTTCCGTGGCTCCTCTTTAGTGGAACGTTGTCACCCAAACCGTAGAGACGGGGCATGAATCAAACGTTGGTGCTGTCTTGACCGACTAGGTCGTTTGAAGAGTCGACCACAATCGTTACATTGTACCGTCGCACCCTTGTGGAGTGCCCTCTCATGGCGCAGTAATTCATCCTCCCGATTGAATGACCGTGCGCAGATTATACAAGTATACCGTGCATCGTTGTGGATGGAGGCCTCGTGACGTCGTAAACTTTTTAGACGAGTAAACTGCTTCTGGCAAGTTGTGCAAGTGAGCATCTTGGTGGTTGACAGAGTGTCTGATTGAACGGCCAGGCCGCTTCCCTTTTATAGCATGCTAGCTGGTGATCTATTTTTAGCACACTCAGTTAAACTACCCCAAGTCGAGGACTGAGACTGATGTGCTGGTATACGACTGAGCCGCATTACGCGCGCGCGCGCGTGTGTGTGTGGGCAGTGGATTTTACATCCGGGATCTTGTCAACATCCGGGTTTCTAAGTGAGTTTTTCCCATCGTTCCTCCGTCTTCCATCCGGGTACTGTGGTTTTACATCCGTGTCCTCATCTTACATCCGGGTTTTTCATGAGCCGCATTGCGTGCGTGTGTGTATTTGTGTCCATCCGTGCACAATGAGTATATACATACCAAACATACGCCTTCCGAATGCTTCAAACTTTCATTTTGATGGCATCTCGATTCCACTCTCGAAGCATGTCGGGTTATTTCGAGGAGGATCGAGATGGTCCTGCGCTTCGAGAGAAAACCGAGAGCAAACCGGGACAACAATCGGTAGAGATAAACCGGGACCCTTCGAGACGAGATATTTATCAGTTTTACTCGTTTATAGAGAAACCGTCTCAATCGATTGGACGTGACCACTTAGCACTCTTCTCATCCTATCAAAGAAACAGCCACCAGTCGTGAGTGCAGGTCAAACGAATGTACAGACCATTTCCACGTTAGCACCCATCAAATCCGTCATGGAAACGAGCCCAGTCATCATCACCACCACTACCACACCGAATATACAGTCCAGGTCAACATCGAACCCAACACCAAGTCTTCCAGTGCCCATTACGCCTGAAAACTAATCGAATTTCATCACCCACAGTGAACGCCGTAACGCAACGACAATGACGAACAACGTTGATGCATCGACGACCCCGGTTCACTCGTACCAAATTTACAAGATCCCCGGTGGCACCACCCATTCGCTTGCTATATTGTGGGGCCGTCAGGCTCAGGCAAGACGCATTCCACCCAGAAACTCGTTCAATACGGCGACAACATGAACATCCCACCCATTGCCCGGGTCGTGTGATGTCACGGAGAATGGAAATCGTCGTATTCTGCAATGCCCAACATTCCGTTCGTGGAAGGCCTACCCAAACTGAAAGACTTGGAACGGGGCACGTTGATGGTCATGAATGGTCACTCAGCTCTTTACAAAATGCAGTCATCATCGGCGGCTCAGCATCATCTACATTGTGGAGAATCTGTTTAGTAAAAACAAAGAACATCGGAACATCAGTTTAAATGCCCACTACCTGGTGATGTTTAAAAACCCGACAGATACCATTCAACTGCGGCACCTGGTGATGCCGATGTATCCCGGACGAACCCGGTTTGCGTTGGAAGCCTCTGGAACTCCTCAACACGGGTATATCCTCTTCTACTTGAAGCCAGCCACCCCGACCACCTTCGACTACGAAACGTTATTTTACCTAGGAAGACCCACCACGTGCACATGCAAAAATAATGTAAACACACCCACAGTGGCACCACCAGCAGGGTGTGTGCGTTTGGTGATGCGGACAATAAAGAATTAATACAACATCATGGTTGACCTCACATGGTCTCTGAAATGAAAGAATATTCAGGCGGCAGCCCGCTTTAGGATAAAAAAGACATGGTTGTGGGTTCCAGCGTTAGTTGTTCAGGATGTCCGCTTGAGTACGGAGGCCCGCTCCGAGGCCCAGTATATTGAAGACCGCCCCACCCGAGTGGTTCGGACTATTGTACCCGCCGCGGACCCTGATCTTTTGCGATGTCTGTGTGAAATTGGGCATAACGTCTTAAAAGAGAACGTGCCACTGACTTCGGCTCAGAAGACCGAGTTGTCCAAGCATAAGACAGGTGTGCGAACCCTGGTCGATAAGCGAATCCCGCAAGCAAAAAAGAAAAAGATCTTACAGAAAGACGGCTTTCTCGGTGCGATCTCAGCCCCGTTGGCCGCTTCCGGGTTGGGGCCAGTATTCGGTGGAACCTTTGGTCGACAATAACTACACGACAACAATGGTTCTCATCAATCCAGGTATGCTTCGAAGACTCCAATCGCCGTATCCGATCCCACATACGGTGAAGACGATCAACACACTCGATCACGAGCTGCAACAGATTCTACAACGACCGGGTTAAGCGACAGTGGGGAGGTACAACAGTACAATCAGACACTTCAACGGTACATCAAGTTCATGGACCAATATAAAACCCCTGAACCAAGCCCGGCGTCAGTCGTACAGCCAGCTGAACGCGTATCGCCAACACCACTTGTCCCACAGCCGCCATTGCCAGTTGTATCATCCACAACCCCACAGTGAGTTGAAGACGAAGTCTTACAGAGTGTATCCGCGTCGTTGAAGAAACAAGAGGGCCTGGTATTACAGCGAGTGAAATACAATCCGAACATGATCTGGAATGATAATGGCGAACTACTGGTACAAAACCATGTGGTTCCTGTGGATGACGGATTTAGTAAATGACTTGATACGTCAACGCAGGTTGCACAAGGATCCTCAATGCTTGAAAGACATGCATGTACCACAGGAATTGGTGGGGAACCCCCAGCGCTGGGCCTGGATGCAGCTTGACATAAAACAACAATCTCCAGTACGCGCATACCGCAAGTCACAACGACGAACTCGATCCCCAAGGATCTGGGAAGCCAAGTGGGAACCGAAGTCACCACCCAAAACACCACAACGGATACGCTCCTTACGGAAAGCTTTCACGCCCTTTAACACACCACCCGGAAACACCATTATAACCAACCGCGGCAGCAGGAAAGCTCAGTCGTCATTTTTTACTTCACAATACCCAGTAATAGCTCGGCTGCGGTGTTTCCTAACAACAGCTTAGCCTATTATTACAACACATATAAGGGAAGTGGGAAGAGGTGCCGACATACTGACTGCGTCACATGACTTCACGGAATAGTCTTCTGATAGACCTATTCTAAAGAACATACCAAGAATCTAACGATTCGTGATATGTGTTGTATCTCAGGTACGCTTTTATTGTACCTGTTCATGTGGCAACTTGGATGATATGACCACACGGCCCCTAGCACCGGCATAAGCGGTATTAGATACAAATCTAGAGAGCTATGATGGAAATGCTCTGACAACTCGTATACTGGTAATTGGTGAGCTGTTTCGCTGTGACAACTCGTACATTGGAGATTGGTGAGCTGTATCGTCGTCAGATGTAAATGACGGCAATTAACACAAAAGACTAGTCTGTAAGGCCCGATGTCGACCCAGCATCAACTTCCCACAAATGCCAACATATATCAAAGACCAAAAGGTCTGTACAGGGGGCGGGCCTCGGGGACGAAACGTCCACGCGCAGCTGCCACATCCCTCACATCTTCCCGAACGCTGGGAGTGTGGCCTAGTGGATATTCAATACCCGTGTACGTTGTACAACGTGCAACATTACATGTATACGGTGTGATACAAAGTCGTATACGAAGGCAACACCTATAACTTTGCCCTTCCCGAAGGTCAGTACCATACACCCAAAATATTCATCCAAGCGTTGCGTAACCTCATCAGGAGCTCGAGCCCTGGAGGAATCGATATTTTCCCGTTGCGAATATGATCCAGATGGAGTACCACGAGTGGAACTACAAGTTTCCGATCATTCCCCAGACCAATGTGACCGTAGGTTTCAGCAAGACGTTAAAGAGGCTGTTTGCACTGGAGACGGATAATTATGTCGGACCCAGTCGGCTCCTGGGGAAGACCATGCTGGATCATAAGCCAAGATCGCCAATGGGGATGGCTCCAGATTCGTCGGCCGTGCAACGGTGCGCCCGACGAATCTCTGGCTGCACTCTATGTATCAAGAAGTGGATATTGTTTTCATTAGTGACTCGACCAACACGTACCCTTGTCAAGCCTGCATCGAAACGCTGTTGTCGTATGGATGAGAGGCTAAAAAAATCCCCGTTGACAGCCCCTTTATTCTACCGGGATACAACCGAGCACATGGGCACGGAGAACGAAAATACGAGATGGAACAAACGGAAGGGATTCACTGCGAATGGCACCTCGGTCGATCTCATCGATCGATTGTACGCAGACCGCTTCATGCAAGACCCGTACCTCTTGAACAAGATCCCCATCAGAATTCGACTGATACGGACTGCCCCGACATTCGCCGTGATGGTCACTGGCCTAGAGAGGCATGCAGCTGACTATAATATCATCATCCAAGACGCAATCATGTATGTCCGGGAAGCGAAACTGATTTCAGCCATTTATTTGTGGCACCTCAAAGCCTTGGAGGAAAAACCAACCCAGTACCTTATCCGACGTGTGCAAACGAAAGTGTTCTCTGTGCCTGCCGGAAATATGAGCGCCTACAAAGAAAACCTGTTCCTGGGATAACACCCGAAACGACTGATCCTGGTCTGTGTGAAGAATACCAGATTCAGCGGAGCCTACCCGGAAAACCCGTTTGACTAAACATTTAGACATCAATTTCGTTGCCCTGCATGTGGACGGACAACAGGTCCCAGCCACTTCCTTGAACTTTGGGCACGAGAATTTCATTCGAGCCTATCAGAGCCTGTTTACAGCAACCGGTCAAATCAACCAGGATGAAGGGAATAAGATCAATCGGGAGGACTACGCTAACGGATACGCGTTGTTCTGTTTCGATGTGAATCCCACCTTAGAGAACGACCATCAGCTGAACCTTGCCAGGCAAGGAAACGTACGGTTGGAAATCCACTTTGCACAAGCCCTCCGGAGCACCATCAGTGTGATTTGCTACGCCGAGATTAACAACATCAATCACGTGAACATGGCGCGCAACGTCCAGTGTGGCTGTGCCACCCAACATGGAAACAGTCTAGATTACCACCCTGCTGAAGAATGACCTAAGGACACGCACTGTCTTTCAAGGGGTGTTCGCCCGAGGAGTGTTCCCTTTAGACCATGTGTATCCTGCCGCATACGTCCTCAATACGGACTCGATGGATCGTCTCGGTTTACATTGGGTGGCCGTGTACTTGACAGAACAGCAGGGTGAATACTTTGATGCGTACGGCCTGTCACCCCTTCATTTCCATTTAACAGTCTTCATGGACGAAAGCACAGAAATGTGGTGTTGGAACAGTCAAGCGTTGCAAGGCCTGAGCAGTAGTGTGTGCTGCCAGTGCTATCTGTTTTACCTCTACCACCGTTGCCTGGGAAGAACGCTACCCACCATCGTACAGATGTTTAACGAGTACCGGTACTCTCAAGCTACCGATCGAGATGTACTGATATACGACTGGGTCGCATATCATTTCAATCCCCGTTCTGAACTTAAATTCTAACCATTTCAATGTACAAGCCTGATTCTGGGCTCCAGTTTTCACGTGGTTCTTATCACGTTGTTGTTATTTTGTATTGTTATACTCGAATAAAAACAAATGAGGTCTCACCCAAAACCCTGTCTTGTGTGTTTTCTGTACAATGGGTAAGAGCATAAACAAATGGCCATCAATGCCCAACACTTGAACATATTGTGGGATTCTAATTCTAACCAAGCTGATATAGGCCAGTCAATGAGTCGGCTGGGAAAGCAGACAATCAGTAGCCTAGATGAGGTCAAATATAACCATTCAATGCACAGAAAACAAACCAATGCTAGAACACTGCCGTAAAATAAAGAGCCAATGAAATCAGCCCACAAAACAAGTACAGGTTTTGGTCCAGGTTAAGAGCGAGCATTCCAGCACAAACTTTTAACGAGGAAGGACAATGGCAAGTTACAATAGTGGAGTGAAAAAACTATAGAGTTCGAGGTGCGGGTAAAGACCAGGAAGACGACGAGAAGGTTCAAGGCGGGTGTTCGACCACCGATGCAATGTGATATTGATAGAAAACTGAGGCGGAGCAACACGGATGATGGGCATGTATAACTCCGAAAGAGTGAGGACCGTCTACCTGGAAAGCGAGAGAGAAACCTGACCACCACCTTCCTGAGAACCGGTGTGAAGGATAAGAATGTTCTGTTGATTAGTATCCCTTTTCAGATATTTTCTATAGCAATCAAGGACGAACACTTGTCTCCAATGTGGAGAAAAATGTCCTAGCTCGGTTAGTAGATAGGAGTCGGATATTCTTAGTCTCCACACCGGTACTATTCAGCATCAACCGAGCAGTGCGTCAGTCCACGCCTTCAATGGATTCTACTTACTCAGTGAGAAAACACTCTAAAATCATCTAATGGCCCTTTTTAGGACAACCATTCTTTGCGAAAGAGCGCAGTGCACAGCCCCATACCCTCACCCCACATTACTCCACGGAAGTCTGCGTCCAGGCGACTCATTTGGTGCAATTCCAATGTCTCCGGTTCTCGGTATAGGACATGTGGACACAAGGAGGATAAGCTGGCGATATTGTCGGGGACCATGTTTGATGACGTGCATTCCGAGAGATTAACACTGGAGTAATTGAAGGACAGTCGTATTCAGGGGCAGATAACTCTTGTTGGGCCTCAACGCCAGGCTCCGAACCATGTACCTCGATGTAGTACAAAGCCAGGCCAGTGCCAATGGAACCAACACGGGCTTTCGTCTCGTCCAGAACCAGATGCGATCATACATCCAGCAGCGGGATGCCTTCACCTTCTTCTACCCCAAGCGCAAAGTTGTCCCAGATGGTGTAACCACGACGTGTCTGGATATTTAGAGTGATGGATACCATAAAAATGTTAAAGGGAAGGTGAACTTACATCGCAGATATTCATGGACTTCTATCGTTGATGTTATATTAAGGGGAGATAACTGTTGTATATATGTTGTGTTCTCAGTAATGAAAATAAAACCTGTTTTTTGTTTATTACAACAATGTGATTTGGTTCTTTTGTATACCGTAGTTAACCAGTTTATGGAAATGCCCCAGGTTCCGAAAGGGCACGTAGATTCATCTTGGCCTTTTCAAATTTGCATATGACCATTGTGGCGTCAGATAAAGGGCCCCGTAGACGCCTCTTGACCGGTTGAAAGAGCTAATTCGGTCGCACTGACCTTGGAAATTTATATATAACCTTTGTAACGTTACACAAGCGTCGCATAAATATCGCACACGCTCGTTGACCCTAGTATTAATAGCCAGGTTACGTGATCTGCTCAAAGAAAAAGGAAATTGAGGCCTATTGCCTTCAAGAATTTGCACATGACCTCTGTGACGTCACTTCCGGTTCCGGTTACGTGACCGGTAGTGACATTTGGCCCTGCGCACCATAATTTATCCGGTATTGTGCGCATGCTCAGGAGTCAAAGGTCACTTCCGGTTTCGGTCACGTCAAATAGGTCATATGCAAAATTTTGAGGTCAATAGGCCCAATTTCCTCTTTCTATGCTACTATGGGCTTTATATCTGAAGTGATGCACGTTATGAATTTGAAATGCAGAGATAACGGATATTCAGAAAAACATGTTGGACTCAGACCATCCGTTGACCGATCTGTCTAGTATCGGCACAAGCAGAGAATTCAGATTTTGATGCCTTTGTCGAGACGCTTAATCGAATTAAAGGCAGCATAGCAAGGGTGGTGGGAAAAGCTCCGAGCGTACTAAAAAGAAATGGTATTATAACACAAGCAAATGTACTGATTCCATATTTCTAAAAAAGATCACAAGAGGAAAATGATCCCTATGATGATTTGTATTCCAGCCACACTTTTATTGTAGTTGGTCATGTGGACATCTTGAATAGCATGACGACACGGCCCTAGCAATGGCGTGAGCGATATTGGATACAAATAGTTAGGAGCGGAGATGTAATAGCCCTATCAATTCATCTGATGGAAAATGATGAACCTTGTGACAGATGGAAGAAATGACCCAAACGAGGAAGTATGAATACATCGCAAGTTCGCCGATCAAGCGCTTTATTCTCCACCAAGTTTACCAGGCACAAATCTTCAATCAGAATGACTTGCACAAAGGGCGAGCAGACCAGCTGTAGGAGCACGGAGTATGGTATGTGGTATTTTCGCAGGGAGTCGGCTTTTAACTTGCAGTGTTTATTTTCTCAAGGGGAAAAGAAACCGTATGTCGACCTGTCCATCAATACACATTACCAGACTGTAGTATTTGAATCGAACTATTTTCTGCGGAAATATTTAAGTCCACATTGAATTAGGTAATCCGTCCGGTACATCCGCATTACTATGGTCATAAATGTAGATTAGTCAGTGGTCTCACGTGCGTGACCCGTGGCCGTTGGAGTCATTTAGCGTTGAGATATTAACAATGGAAGAGGCATACAATAATAATAATAATCTTTAACACGGTCAAACTATGAATAAAACTGTTTTTTCTTATAGTAGACGTGGGCTAAAACAAACGGAGTAATAATATGTACAGCATTAAAACGACGCAGAAAATAACTGATTGACATTATACTCTATCCATAGTAATATTGGCTCAGGTGGGGCCTCCTTCTATACTACGTGAGAATAAGGCTCCGGAGCCAAATCACTCACCATATGTAGTTGTTGGGAATGTGTCGGACGGGCAATATTTGCCCAACGCGTTGACTATAACCAATAAAATAATTTGATTCTATGTCCAGTTAGCTTTCATAAAACACCTTGTTTATGAGTGACTGTCCATTTTTGGCTTTGCAAGACATCTAAACTCGGACGAGGGGGTAACACTTACATCAATCAGAACGTCGATTACGCGCCACAACCCCGCACAACAAACACGACACTCACAGCGGCGATGTGGACAGTTTTACCCACTTGTCAGAATTTAGATGTCTTGCAAAGCTAAAAATGAACAGTCACTCATAACCAAGACGTCTAATAATGGAAGTGGACATAGATTTGAATTACTCTATTGGTCATGGTCAACGGGATCATTCCAGATTTTAACTCCATATACACGAAAAGAATTTCGATGAAGAAGTGTTCTACTGAAAGCAAACTTCAAAGACAACGCATCATAAGAACGTGTTCTGAACTAACACCTAAAATTGAAAAGATTCGTTAAATACGTTAAAAACATTGACGATACTGTGAAAGATATCTAAAAGGGGGGCATAACGATCCATTATTCTGAAAGAATATCTTAGTAGAATACTAATAGGTCTGTAATTGCCCAGGTAACACGTGTCACCTTTTTTGAACAATGGTACGATTTGGTCTATTTCCAAAATTCGGGGAATGTACCAGCTGTGATACACTTATTAAAGATGAATGTCGGACTGTTAGCAATTGATGAGGAACATAGTTTCAGGTATTTAGGATGAAGGCCATCCGTTCCTAGAGAACCCGTTGGTTTGAGCTGTTTGAGTTGATCCAAAACAAATTGTTCATCGATTATAAAGGGGATGGAAAACTTGTTGTCGTTGACAGTATCCGATACAAGTGATCTGAACCGTTGGAAATCAGCTTCACTAGGGTCATTCGAAATCAGATATTGGTCGACAATGCTAACAAAGTGAGTTTGAATGCTGCAGCAAGTTGACCAGTAGAGTCAGCAGTCGTATTCCCATGAATGATCTTCACTAGATTGACGAAAGATTTACCCGGGACCAACTGTTGGAAGTACTTTCAAAAATTACCAAGAACTCCGATTTTAAAGTTTCAAACATGTTGACAACTTCATTCCTTAATTTGTTTTGTATTCATCGAGACTACGTTTCGCTTTATCGCGCATTTTAATGTCATCTGGCCTCCATTCAGGAACAGAACGTCTTCGATGTATTAAAGGAGCATATGTTTTTAGCACATGAACGAAAAGATCAACCCAGCAAGCCAAAATACAAATGAAGTCATAAAAAACTTAACAACGCTAGGTTATGTATTCTTGGTTGACTTATGAACAGTTTGGGTAAAAATCCACGAATTGTAAGGCCTGGGGAAGTAATTGACCTATGCTTATTTTGATTCTTTTGGTATTGCGTTGAACAACATACTCTGTCGTGTGCCTTCATGCATTGCCTTGTCCCTACGTACATAGTCTTCTACCCAGAAACATTTCCTTGTGTTTACACACTTTGCTTTTCATTAACCCTACCTGGCCTTTGAGGGGGGATCTTTCCGCCCCCCTCCCCCCCCCGCCCCACACCTGTTGGTCTTTTTTCTCCTATCTCCGGAACGACAAATAATTGAGAGCTGACACTCCGTGACTTTTTAGATTATCATATTAGGATCATTTCGAGTCTATTTACATGATCCTCCGAGCAGATAAATTCTAAATGGCGGCCATGTGGCGTACCAGAAAAGTGATGTTTTCATCATATTTCTTCATTTTTTTTTGCATTTCTTCATGGAAAAGTGAGTAAAATATTTTTTATTTCATATCAGATTATTATTTACTAATTATCATGCAGTTTTTTCGTGGAAAAAACAACAATAAAAAAATCGAAAATTCTGACCGAAAAATCGTCAAAAATGTTCTTTTTGGAAATGACGTCACTGTGACGTCATCATGGCGGCCATCTTGGATTTTTTCACGTATTCTTGTAGGGCTTGACCCAAAGATGTAGTGTGGTAAGTTTTATCTCTCTAGACTTCGCAATAGCGAAAATATGTAGGGGGGTCACGCCCCCGCCTCCCCCCCCCTAGGCTGCGGTACACCCCAAATCGCCCAGGCCATATAGGGTTAACACACATTGTCCTTTGATCACATACATAGCATCGTGCTCTTACGAATGACTTCGTCCTCACAGTGCTTTGTGCTTGCGCACACTTCATGGTGTTCAAGCACATTGTCTGGTGTTTAGGCACATTTTCTCGTGTTCGCACATTTTTTTCTCGAGCCCACATACATTGGTTTGTGCTGAAACACACACACCCACTGTCTTCTGCCCACACACGCATCACCTTGTTCTCACACATTCTACCTTGGGCCCACAGACATTGGGTTGTGTTTACGTACAAGGTCTTTTGCGTTGTGTTTACGTACATGGTCTTGTGTTTATGCACATTACCTTATATTCGTACACTTTGCTTCGTGCTACCGCACATTGTCTTGTACCCACACATTATACTAAACCGTTCATTCAGCTTGATAAGCCTCTGTGACCGGCTTGGCCAGTTTGATTGGCCGGTCATTGATTATATGTTTGCATAAACCTGTAGGTGATTGTTGGATCATTCCTCTCTTTCATTGACAGTATTTTATTCTTATAGTATACATTTGCCCACACATATGTAGGTATCGGACATTTGCACACCCCCACCGTCATTTTGTTTCTTGGACTCACACCCCAGGCCTATACTCGTATTCCGATTTCTTGTTTAACCCTACCTGGCCTGGGGGGGAGGGGAAGGGACCATGGGGAGGAGGGGGACTTTTCGCCCCCACCCCCCTCTTGGTTTTTTGCTTCACTCTTCGGAACGACAAAACATTGAGAGTTGAAACTCCGTGACTTTTTCTCATTTTGAGCCTATTTACAGGACCCCCCGAGCAGAGGATCATGGGTAAATTCAAAATGGCGGCCATCTGGTTACCAGAAAAGTGATGTTTTCGTCATATTTCTTCAAAAATTTAGCTTTTCTGTATGGAAAAGTGGGTAAAACCTTTTTTAGTTCATAGCAGATTATTATTTACTAATTTATCATGCAGTTTTTGCGAAGAAAAAAACAAAAATAAAAAGTCGAAAATTCTGACCGAAAAATCGACCAAAAATGCTCTTTTTGAAAATGACGAAAGTGACGTCATCATGGCGGTTATCTTACATTTTCTTGTAGAGCTTGATCCAAAGATATAGTGTGGTAAATTTCAGCCCTCTAGCGAAAATATATAGGGGGCACTTTTCGCTCAACCCCCCCCCCCCTCCCAGGCTGCGGTACACCCGAAATCGCCCAGGCCAGATAGGGTTAAAAAAATTCCCCGTTCTTTCGCTATTTGTCTTGGGTCTACCAATAAACGAACAATCTTTGGTATGGGGAGGAGCAATCAACATCTATGAACAGTTTATGTGTTCATATCAGAAGATGGCGCTGAATTCAGAAACATTCTAGCTGAACTTAAACATGCGTCGATATTTGACCCACCGGCATCTCTCGAAGGGGCAACGGATTTATGGAAATGTGGATTCATCAACATTAAACAGCCCCCGAAGTTACTAAACTTTTCAGAAGTTCCACCAGTAAAGAATCAATCAGGCGGAAAGATTGGGTCGAGATCCGAGCTTAATCCTACCTGGCCTGGGGAGGGGGCAAATGCCCTATCAAACTTTCTGTGCTATCTCCAGAACAACAAAAAATAGAGAGCTGAAACTCCGTGACTTTATAGTTTATCATATTGGGGTCATTTTGAGACTATTTGCATGACCCCCCGAGGAGAGAATCAGGGGAAAATTAAAGATGGCGGCCAGGTGGGGTCCCAGAAAAGTGATGTTTTTGTCATATTTCCTCAAAATTCTGCTTTTGTGCGATGAAAAGTGGGCAAAACTATTTTATTTCACATCACATTAATATTTACTAATTTATCATGCTGTTTTTGTGGAGAAATTGCATAAATAAAAAATTCGGAAAATCAGATCGAAAAATCGACCAAAAAATGCCGATTTTGAAAATGACGTCATCAAAGCGGCCATCTTGGTTTTTTTTACATTTTTGGTAGAGCTTGACGCAAGGGTATTGTGTGGTAAGTTTCAGCCCCCTAGCTCAAGGGGTAAGAAAAATAATTAGGGGGGGTCATTTCGCCCCCCCCCCCCTCAGGTCACGACAGGTCCCAAAACGCCCAGATCAGGGGGTGATAGTGATATGGTCGAGCTAATCATATTGGCAAGATATATTGGGCACTGAAATAAACCCGATGGCTAATAAGCGTATACTCACTCGAAAATGATGATAAATCAACGGTATACTTCTACTTATTTTACCTCTGAATAGCAGATTAAAGAGAAGCAATGCTAATCAGCAATCGAGTTACGATTTTACGTAGTTCGCAACACATTTTCAGGCCATGGTACGACCCAGCTTGGCCATCCATGGATGATGGTGGTTCGGAATTGGGTCCGTCAGTTGATGTCAACAATGGGGCATGTAGCCTTTAGAGAGACACCCCAGTAAATACAATAATGACAGATACATAGTACGATATGATAATTATATGTGAGAAACAAAACATCAAAACTTTGATCGGAAGCGCTGGCAGACGACACGGTTTTTGACCAACGGCGAGTCCTGGTGTTTGTACTTAGACCGATGTAGTCGTGTGTATGGAGTGGGTCTGCAAAGCTGTCTCCTAACAAAATCAGTGAATGCATAATATAATTTAACCATGATTGAGAGGTTGATCAGCTTGCTTGAATACACCAAATGTTTTATGATTTCGCGTGAGAATGGTTATGACAAGAAACGATATTTTGGGAAGTGGGTCGGAACTGACACTGGATCGGAACTGGCGACGTCACTGTAGCCATCTGAGGATTATCCATAGAGTCCGACAACAAATTCATCATGCTACAGACCGCTCTTCTACTGAACATATTGTTAAATACCTATATTGTATATAACACAGACATAACGATTGCAAACACGTATTATATATAGTCTTCACAACTATCAGATCAGAAATCGATCAGAAATCCAGGAAAATGTGTTTTCTGAACACAGTGGATGAATATTTTTCGGGTGAGACTTCGAATACCGCTTGACAAGTAACATGTTCATATTCCATGTATTGTAATGCCTGTATGTATATTATGGTTAATAGCTGGTTTATTGTTAAGTAAAATATGTCAGACAGTCCGACAGCTACAACTGGTAGGGCCATAAGATTCACATTTTTACTAGAGCCTATTGTGTATCTACATCGTTCTCGATAACGTCTTTCAGCAGAATCTACTTCTGTCTAAATGTTTTGTCACCAAGGTTACATTTATATATCATTTGTTCAATATCAAAAGTGTATTCAATAATATTTCTTACTTGGCGGAAAATCGGTCTGGTGTTGGAGTATGTACAATTGTATTACACTGTTTGTCTATTAATATTTAATGAATAAATATTTTGTATTTCAACGGTAATCCAAACATATATAGTGTCATTATTGAACACCAGGTCGTGCAACGAAGCACCCAATTTGTAGACATATATTAGTAACATAAGTGCGATATAGGAACAAGTGTTCAATAGTTTCCTCCCCACCTTTACACAATGTACATTTTGAATCTTCAGAAATTTTCATTGATACTAGTTATCGTTTTTTTTCAGGATTCAATGTATAATCTTAAATTAAAAGTTCCACATTTTTATCTCAATGTACTTGAGGTATCGTTTGTGCCATTTGTTTTATTGTAAAAAAACATATGTATGTACTCCAAGATTTCGATCCCATTTCTCAGGTGCTTTCGGGACCAGCTCGTCTGGAGTAATATATTGTAACATTGCTGATTTCACGACAACCTCCTTTCGCTTTCGATAATAATGGAATAATTTGTGGGTAGAGCAGAGAGAGCAAGTTGAACGGTTATTAGCAAGGTATGCTTTCCATTCTTTATGAAATTAGCCTGACATAGTCAAGAAGCGTCGTTTTCAGGCTATGTTTTAGCTTCAGCTGTTCGAAACTTTAGAATATGCCATCTTCATCCAGGAGGTCTTTTATATAGAGAAGTTTTCTGTTGTACCTTTGATGAATTGGAGCGATATGCAAGAGGTGGAAAAAATTGACGACGTCTGGCGACTAAAATGCAACAATATGACTCTACCGGAAGCTTCCCTGGGTACCTCACATTCAGATGCGAAAATACGTCGGATTCTCGGACGAAGCCTTAGTATCTCAGCCGCACTTTTATTGCAGCTGCTCACGTGGAGACAATGAAGTATCTACACGGCCCCCAGCACCGGCTTAAACGGAATTAGATATGCTAGCCCGAGAGCTGTGATGAAAGATCAGCTGAAATAATTTATTCATCTGATGTTAGTAGATGAGCACCGTGGACGTCTGATGGAATAAACGCCTCAACATGGGTGGACCTGGTAAATGCAAGAATACCCACAAAAGCCAACCTGTAATATCCGACGTCGTACGGCTTAAATTTCCCACCAAAACAATAAACCTACGGAGGGTGGGTCTAAGGGAACTAACAATCCACCAGCAGAATCTCAGACGTCTAGTCCGTCATTCATAATTCAGTCGTCGTCCATTAAAGAATATCCGTGTCCATAATCCAAAGACCTATTCCATATCCATATAACAGTATTGGCACCAAATTCAAAAGGCAATCGTAGTATACATAAGCATAGGCTAGTTTATAAAGGCTTATAATGTGGTTAAGGCTTATATAAAATATCCGATGTTTTTTTCTTAATGTGGATTCTTTTACAGTACTGTATCCACGCTACAATTACGTCCTTCAAAAAATGGGTTCCTTGTATTTTCCATCTCCTCATGTAGCGCACTCCAATGTCGCAAATGTTATTGGATCTGAATATATACAGAACAACTTTTCCCACTTGTAATGCTTTTTTAGCATTCTTCTAATTCATGCAAGCTTTAACGCCATTGTGAATGTTCCAACATTTACCATTCTCACCCATCCTTTGCTGTATTCCATTATTTTGGTCCTTTTAATTTTTGTCTGTTTTCCCATTTTATATAAAACTGCATAATATTTTATTCAATTTTGCAAGATTCGACAGGTTGTGGGTTATTTTCGATACAGCTAAGCTCTTAATGACCATTATTTTTCCAAATATTATAAAGATTCTTTTTTCTGTAGATTTATTTCATGTATATTAGTTTATGATCTGGTGATATTCACTCCTAATATTGTGAATAAGATATCATTCCAGTTCAGCCTGGTCCCCTTGTATGACACATTGCCCTGGTTTGCAAGCGGGTCCATCGCAGTTGTCTGTGTTTTTTAGCATTTATTTTAAGTCCAGATATTCTATAGAGAAAACTCTACAACTGTGTCATTATTGTGATCGAGACTTGTGAGAAGTGATTAAATTGTTTTGAATTGATGGTCCCCATTAAACGGTATCAGCATAGTTCCCCTTTAAATGGAGTAAGATGTTTATATCGCTGTTAAGGTCCAGCAGATCGAGTGTAGTTTTTTTTGCAAATATATAATGGTAGCACCAGCGGTTTATTCTGTGTATCTTGACTGTTTCATATTATGTCAGCTTCGTGTTATACGCAATACATGGCTAGTATGTAATACCGTGATGATTGTATTGGTGTCGTTTTACATGAGGTACAGGTATTATTATGTGTGACGACGTCTATATACTAACAGCTGTGGCATGATAGTCTGGTGAAGATATTTGAGTAGTGATTCATGAAATTATCAAAAGGTTCAGGCGTGCATGAGCATGTGGTAGCTTCATATTTAAAACATTGTGAGCTAGTGTGGAATCTCAGTTGATTTAAATACCAGGAAATCTGTGTAACTGGGCATTCAGGCATTGAAGGTTATAGAGAACGGACGTTCTTCCTGTCAGTTTCAGCACGAGTGTGCGGGTATATCCAAGAGAAGATTTGTAGGCCCAAATCTGTACTTTTCATATTCCAGAGGGAATCTAGATGAAACTGGAAGCAACGAGGAATCCACACTAGGGGTATAGTAAATAATTGGGTTGTATTTATGAAATTGCTGTACATATTTTCCTTGTAATCGACTTGTAATCAACTCGGAGTTATTGACTGACATGTGCATTATATCTATTTGACTGTAGTACTAAAGATGGTTAAAATTTTCTAGTGCTTCTAGGTACTGATCCTGTGGCGATGTCGAGTTGAGCCTGTGAACCTCTGTTCTAGTTTAGCATGCGATCTCTACCCATATATCTAACGTTATAGCCTCACTGAACAGCACGACATATCTCACAGAGTGACTAAGCACAAGGCTCTAATCAATGAAATAAAAACATCGTACATTTTCAGAAGAATGATATACAATAAATCTTGCCTCGTCGTCTGGTTATGCATCTTCGTGGGAATGGATGACAATTGACCCACCGATTTCCTCTATTACTCGGAGAATGAACTTTCTGGGTTGGCATGAAGGAACATGAAGTACTTAGTAGTAGAGTGGAACCAGTTGAGAACAGCCATATTCTAGTGCTCAGCTGCTATGATCTGCGTTCCCGCTGTTATTCTGGCCTTCGTCAGTTGAAATTAAAAGGCTGGTATATCACAGTAAAAAATAATTTTCTTACAAATTTCTTGAAATTTCTTAGATTTTCTTGAATTTCTTAAATAAGAAAAATACATTATTCCCTCTGTTATACAATGTTTAGAAAGTTCCGAACAATAATTATTATGACGTTTTGGGGGATAGTTTCTGGCAGTTATTGGGCATTTCCAAAGTTTATAAGTCTGTTTCAATTTTTGTCTTGTCAGTAAGATATGATTTTTTCCTCAAACGAGAAAAAATAAGAAAAACCTTCCAATTTCTTGAAATGGGAGACTGACAAGAATTATTTTCTTACAATTTCTTAAAATTTTGAGAAAATTTAAGATAATAATTCTTGTCAGTCTCCCATTTCAAGAAATTGGAAGGTTTTTCTTATTTTTTCTCATTTGAGAAAAAAATCATATCTTACTGACAAGACAAAAATTGAAACAGATTTATAAACTTTGGAAATGCTCAATAACTGCCAGAAACTATCCCCCAAAACTTCATACTAATTATTGCTCGGAACTTTCTAAACATTGTAACACAGAGAGAATAATGTATTTTTCTTATTTAAGAAATTCAAGAAAATCTAAGAAATTTCAAGAAATTTGCAAGAAAATTATTTTTTACTGTGTATCCAAAGTACCTCTTCCATAGTGGGAGTATATTACAATCTCTCTTGGCTGGGCTTTGAGGTGCGCTGAAATAAACATAGTTTTCAGAGGCCATATTGCAGTGCAAAATATCTATATTACAGTTTACAAGAGTGTGAGCCTTGATAGATGATCTTCTGAGCAATGCCAAAATGATATACACCATTCATTCCTATCAGTCGGCCAGCCACGGTGCCCAGGGAAGCTTTCATGTAAGTCGCCAGACGTCAATTTTCCCACCTCTTTGCATATCGTCCAAGCGACGTACTTATTTTTTCTTTTTATCTTTTCTTACACTTCGTTATTTGGAGTTGTATATATTATTTTACTCTATGACAATGTGGTGTGGCCTACTCTCATGTTCTTGCTCCATACCCCTCCCATTTATAGCTTGTCAAGTGGCATATGTTAAAGAAGTAAGAGTTTTTACCTGTGGTGTTTACGCGTTTCTAACAAGTGATGGTCCTCATAAGCTGATGCGTGTTGTAATATAGTTATAGTTCAACATCAAAAGCCCCTTTGGTAGTATTTCGACAAAACGAAACGTAACAGAAGCCATACACTTGATGAGATACATAGTATGCGGTACAATGGCAATACAGCTGGGCGGGTATACATGCCGTTTTAGTTAGGGTAAGAATGATACAGACGAACATGTATCTATTGAACTAAACACCTCAACAAAAGTAAGTTCCCCCCTAAACATTGGTTAATATTTTCTAAGATATTTATGCGATTGTAACGGAATTTCTCACAGAGCATTAGTGTGACCAGCGCAACAATCGGTGAAAATGATTACCCTGTAGGTGGTGCTATGCCTGAATGAACATGAATTCAATGCAAGACGGTCGCATTTCAAAAATTGCAAAACAGATTATCAAAGACAGATTTTATTCAATCACGAACACATCCTAACAGTTAGAGCAAGGACAGTGATATCCAATCACACGGTTTGACCAGAACAACAATCGGTGAAAATGATTACCCTGTACGTGGTGCTATGCCTGAATGAGCATGCATTGAATGTAAGACGGTAGCATTTCCATAAATTGCAAAACAGATTATTAAAGATAAATTTTATTCAGTAACGAACAAATCCTAACCGGTAGAGCAAAAAACGGTGACATCCGATCACACAATTTGACCAGAGCAACAATCGATGAAAAAGATTACCCTGTACGTGGTGTTATGCCTGAATGAGCATGCATTGAATGCAAGACGGTAGCATTTCCATAAATTGCAAAACAGATTATTAAAGACAGATCTTATTCAATAACGAACAAATCCTAACCGGTAGAGCAAGACAGTGCTATACAATCACACGGTTGACCAGAGCAGCAGTCGGTGAATATGATCACCGTGTAGGTGGTGCTATGCCTTAACCCTGTCAGGCCTGGAGGGCCATTATAGCCCCTCCTACCAAACGTTCTCTCTTACCTCCAGAGCAACACAAAATAAAAGTGGACTTTTTACATGTAGGTGCTCTACCAGAACATGATGCAAACATTTGATGACGTCACAGTGACGTCATTTTTTAAAAAGTCATTTTTGGTCGATTTTTTTTTGGTCAGATTTTCGATTTTTTTTATTTATGTATTTTTTGCAAAAACTGCATGATAAATTAGTAAATAATAGTCCGATGTGAAATAAAATCATTTTCATCCACTTTTTCGCGACGAAAAGCAGAACGTTTGAAGAAAAATGATGAAAGCATCAATTTCTGGTACCTCACATGGCCGCCATCTTGGATTTACTCATAATCCTCTGTTCGGGAGATATGCAAATACAATGTACGTTCAAACTGACCCCAATATGACAAACTAAAAAGTTTGCTTTTATTTTGTTGTTGCTCCGGAGATAGCAGAGAAATTTTGGTTGGAGGGGCTATAATGGCCCTCCAGGCCTGACAGGGTTAAGACATAGCACCACCTATACGGTAATCATATTCACCGATTTGCTGCTCTGGTCAAACCGTGTGATTGGATAGCACTGTCTTTGCTTTAGCGGTTAGGATTTGTTAGTTATTTAATAAAATCTGTCTTTGATGATCTGCTTTGCAATTTATGGAAATGCTACCGAGTTACATTCAATGCATGCTCATTCAGGCATAGCGCCACGTACATGGCAATCTTTTTCACCGATTGTTGCTCTGGTCAAACCTTGTGATTGGATAGCACTGTCTTTGCTCCACCTGTTAGGATTTGTTCATGATTGAATAAAATCTGTCTCTGATAATTTGTTTTGCAATTTTTGAAATGCGACCGTCTTGCATTGAATCCATGCGCATTCAGGCATAGCGCCACCTGCAGGGTAATCATTTTCACTGATTGTTGCGCTGGTCAAACTGATACTATGTGAGAAATCTCGTTACAATCGCATAACTATCTTAGAAAATATTAGCCAATGTTTAGGGGGGAACTTACTTTTGTTGAGGTGTTTATATGAAGACAAACTATAGCCACAAAAATATTCACACAAAACAGTTCTCTTTTGAATCCTTTTCCTCTTTTTCGATTTTTAACTATGATTACAATATATATGAGAATATTTGTTAATAGAAAGAATGAGTGGAAATGGTCTATATCTCAAAATATAATATTCAGCAAATGTTGCGAAGTTTTCGCCTCTCGTGCTAGCTTAGCCCGCGTGATTGGAGAATTGCACACAATAATATCTGGACTGATTTGATCAACATAGTATTTAGTAGTATCAGAAGTGGTCTACTAGAACTAGTTCTGTGCGTTGAATTTGTACATGAATATTGTTACGCTAAAGCGATAGCAATTCCCGATAGTTTAGTCGATATATTTAAATGTCCACAGGTGTATCCCATGTATGGTAAGTTTGTCAGGACTGGCCCATAACATGTACACCACAACACATTCCTGCTGGTTTAATTCATACAGTACATCCCAGGTAGCTTCGCTCACCTGAGATCAACATTCAAATATAAATGCTGAATAGAGAGATAGTTGAAGGATAGGTAATGTTATCAACCAAGTGAAGGCAGTATTGAGATCAAATGAACATAGGTATGGTTTTATTCACCATAAATACATGGTACCAGCTGTACCAGGATCAGATCATTTCCTTTGCAGTGTAGGACTTTCAATAACTCCTAATACAACACCAAAATCAGATTCCAGATGTACTGGAAACCATTAAACTGTAATCCAACTACTTTCCACAAAGGGAACATACGAATGGCTTCCCTGTAATTCTTGGCGTGAAGTCAAATCAAAGGACTGAGGCTACATGTCGGCACTTTCCTTCAGTATCTCCATATACCGTTGAACTGTAATCAATTACCAACCACCCATGCTTCAATGAGAAAACTCTACCCAGTTTTTCTAAGGACCCGACTTTTCTAGGGACCCTACTTTTCTAGGGACCCTACTTTTCTAGGGACCCGACTTTTCTAGGGACCCTACTTTTCTAGGGACCCGACTTTCCTAGAGACCCGGTTTTTCTAGGGAAACTCCCGCTATGATCTGAAAAGGGAGGGACTCGGAAATTCCCCCAAAAAACGTCAAGTTGTAATCAGATCGGTTACGTCATCTAATAAATTGCCATTGTGTTTTGAACTTAGGTCGTCTTTGATCGTCGCTGTCAGTTTTGTTTACACTGAGTACAGTTGACCCCGAACTGCGGGGTTCTCTACCGCCACTGACGTCTCGTACTTCCAACTGACACTCACTCGTTTGGTTTAGTTTGACATCAAAACAATATTCAAATTATTCTATTAACATCTGAATGGCAATATATCCTTCATCTCTATGACATCATACCTGGGAGCAGGTTTTAGAGAACATCTGACATCTAGAACTTTCCGTCTCCGAGTCCCTGATTTTCCAACACCCCAGCCTTTTATAGTTTCGCGCTCACCCCTGTAAGCCTCGTTTCGGTCACAGTGACATAGCCTCAACCAAGAATCACAGGGAATCATTATTAATTATCCATACTATTATCACCGTTAACAATAGTAGAATTCAAGCTTATAATAAAAATACTTCACGCAGATTTCATAAAATCCTTGTACTATGACATAGTTTATATAATAAATAGCAGAGGAATTTGGAGTCCGGTGTATCAAAAGATGATGGCCGCTTACGGTGATCTGTCCGACAGAAAATGATCTCAACTTGTCAAATACAGTTAGAAAACAACGATCTAAACCCTGACAACACTTGACCGGTTCCATGAAGGTAAATTACGGCCAGTAAAATACGAAGTTCGAACTATAAACAGTTTTACTAGATAAAATCCATGCAAACAATAAGTTCTAAAAATAGCACTTCCAGCTGATATTTGTCATCGGGAAACGAAATACAACACTAACAATTGAGCTGGCCATAACACTTCGTAACCGATTGTATCCTTTATGATACAATCGCACACAGCTTACGGAGAATCACAATAACTAGAGCTTGAAAGCACCGTAACTCATTAACAGCAACTCTGAACAATAACACTTTAAATTTCGGGAAAAACTACAATCTGCATGTCATAACACCATACAAATGCAGCATTAACACATGTTAACAAAACACTACTCGTCTCATTACCCCCCACTTAAGTGTACACCGTCCTCGGTACACTAAAACAGTTAATTAAATGACATCGCATATCAACTGTGAGGACATGGAGGGTAAGATTTCAACACTATCCTATCGGAGACAGTTTTCAAAACAATGCATAGTCAACAATTCAGTACTGGTATGCAAATCCGTTAAAATTTACCACAGCATACCAATAAAAATCAATGTCATAAAGACACAGATTATTTCAATACATCTCATGTACTAGTTATGACTCAAACACAGAATATACTGTATGCACTCCTTATATCTCCATCTACCAACAGATTACCCGATATACAGCGGAGCATACATACCCAGCATATTATCGAAATACAAAAGATTTTGTGTCTTTATCGCCTATATACAGAGACACTTGGCATACAATATCTATTCTATCACTAACTACATTCAATTCAAATCATCTCAAAGAACTGATTTTTTTACTTATTATTATTTTCCTAGAAAAGATATGTCTGTACATGTACAATACTAGAGTCCATAAGTACATGTATCTTTACACACACAGCTAAATTTAAGCTTAAACTCACTACTCTTTGTTTCTCTGTTTCTGGTTGTAGTTCCGCTTGATCTCGGCCATCGTTGCAGCAAGTCCACGGTCGGGGCTAACCATCGGGTATGGTTGAAATCTTGGATTTCTCCTACCTCTGTGCCAGGATCCACGGTTAAAAGATCTACCACGCCACCACGGATCATGTAAAGGAGTTCGCCGCACATCTGGGAAGGGTAGTTCTGGCTTGGATACCACACTTCTCACTTTATCACTCTTATCCGTCGATTTAGACTCTTTTGTGTGGGCTGTTTGGGTTGAAGTTTCAGTTGAAGTTTGGGTTGAAGTTGAATGGACATTTGGCTTCAAGTGCAGAATCTTGTTGACTATTTCTGTGACTTGACCATCTCTCCGCTTATTTTCCACCAAACCTGACATTCTGTTGAGAGCGGCATTCGAGTTCTCTCCCTGCCTCTGCATTGCCTGGGTCAGTGTACCATATGAATGAAGAGATCCTTGAATGACCGTTTGTAACGTGTTTGTTTGAAACTCCAGGCAACTTTTAACATCTGCTACTGTGGCTGTCAGACAAGAAGCGGCACGGTTCATCCTGGAGACTTCTGTCCTCCATCCAGATACACCATTTCCCAATTCCGTCAAGGTATCCATGAGCTGACCGTGTCGGTGAAACAGTTTATCCAGTTGTGCCACGATGTTTGCCATGTTCAGATTTGTGGTCATCAGTTGCGCTGTCAGCGGTCGCAAATCCTGTTCTGGTGCAAGTGGTTGCTTCCTAGCTGCTATAATAATGGCGCTAGCTATTGAGTCCACAGTGTTCCGAATAATCGGCTCAATCAACTCAGCTACTGCAGATATCTGAATACTCCCAGCAGGAATTGGAGGTTCTAAAATTTCAGGTGCCGAGGTACCTAACCTGGTTTCCACAGTTTTGACAGCCTCATTAAATTCTTCTAGTTCTGCTGGGTCCGGGTGGATAGTTACACCTTCATCATGTTCCGTGGCATAGACT
Organism: Hanleya hanleyi; assembly: GCA_036873755.1. Classification (NCBI taxonomy): domain Eukaryota; kingdom Metazoa; phylum Mollusca; class Polyplacophora; order Lepidopleurida; family Hanleyidae; genus Hanleya; species Hanleya hanleyi. Next base: position 3,653 of record JAVTVY010008743.1, on the reverse strand, counting down.
TCCGCTGGCGATTCTGCATGTACATCAATGCTTTCAAGTTGCTCATCAACAGCACCTATCACTGATCTACTCAATTCGTTGGGAGAAGAGAACCCAGAAGTTAAATCAATCACCACTCGCAGGTTTTCTCTATTACTATCCCCTTTTGGCATGTTCGGAGACAGTTCAGACGGCATGTCATCTCTGGATAACAGTTGGACCACCGCTGACAAAGCATTCCCACTACTGCTTCCTTCATTGGAGGATGTCTTGGCAGTTTGGACTTTAGGTGTAATGCTATCCACAGCATTGTTCAACTCTATAACATCATAGATCTGCCTTAGAAGATCAGGGTTATGTTGAAGTGTCCCAAGTAATTCCTGCACTGAACGACCCTCATTGACTGCTATTGACTCAGCAGGCTCACTCTCGGTAGACCCCTCCGCCAGCAATGTAGATAATATTGGCTCCGGTGGAGTAGGAGGCTTGTCACTAGTAGGCAAGGTGAGTGATTTATTCTTCACAGTACTCGACTCCGTCGGCCCACTTACATGACTCTCCATCCTAGCAGAGTAATGTCGTAAAGATTCTTCTTTTGACAACATTCTGGCCTCAGCATTAATTAATGTATAGGTTCGTTTGGTGCCATGGATACATCCACTCACATCACTCCCTGGGTGTTTGTCACGAACATGTCGGGACATCTCATCTCTCCTCTGACAACGTTTACTGCAAATACTGCATACAAAAGGAACATCTGCTTCTGGTAGATGATAGTTTACTACATGCTTCATCATCTGAGACTTGTCACCCCGATACACACAACAAGAACACTGGAATATAAACCCCCTCTTCAAGAGTGCCTTCGCTGACTTTGACATCGTGACGTCACACAATCTACAAAATCAAAGATATCCCAATCTCAGATTTCAATCACATCGAACCAGGTGAGTGAGTGCCAGCAAGGTAAGTACCAGTTCTGCTTAATTGTCCAAATTTCTGTCAGTCTGTTCCGTCAATTTTGATAACCATTGCTTCCTCGCAGTTTCCACTGCCTTTTTCGCCCACTTGAGAGTGATGTCTCCTTCATAAGGTTTAAGTTTATTATGATGTACTAGCTTACACTTCCCTTTCTTGTCAAGCTGTATAACATAGTCCAGGTCATTCAATTTGTATACAACGACATAGGGACCCCCATAAGGACAAAATAACTTGGTGCTCTTCCCCTTCTTCCTATATTCCTGATAATACCAGACGTATTCGCCCGGTTTATATACGTATAGAGCCATTTTACCATCATACGTTTGTTTTTGTCTCTTTGCAGCTGTGTTAAGATGGTCTCTAGCTATATCATGAGCATGCTGCATCTTCTGTAGGAGCTTATCGACATATTCCCCTACGATTCAACTTCAGCCCCTATTGGTGTAATACCACTACCAAATATGACCTCTGATGGAAGTCTGACCTCTCTACCCAACATCATTAAATTTGGAGTTAAACCAGTCCCCTCATGAGGTGTGGCACGATATGCCGCGGTAAGACAGCCAAGGTGCAAGTCCCAATCCCGCTGTTCACCTTTTAGATATGCACGGATCATCCGCACCAGTGTCCTGTTGAATCTTTCAACTTTACCGTTACACTGGGGGTGTCTTGGTGATGTCTGAGTTTTCCGAATCTCCAACATACGACAAAGTTCTGTGAATAATTCACTTCTATAGTTGGATCCCTGATCAGAATGGATATCCAAAGGACACCCCATTCGACATATAACTTCATCTAAAATCTTCTGTGCGCAAGTCTCAGCCGTTTGATCATGCACAGGTAAGATTTCGACCCAGTTCGTAAAATGATCAGTGACGATCAAAATAAACTTATTTCCCCGTGGCGTTCGAGGAAATGGCCCCAATATGTCTGTCGATAATCTGTCCATCGCTGCTCCCACTCGCATATCTCCTAATGGGGCATGCGGTGTAAATAGTGGTGGCTTGTTAGCACTACAAATATCACATCTCTGTAACCAGTTATTTACATCCTCCCTCACACCCCACCAATAAAACCTTTGCAGGGTTTTCTCTTGGGTCTTCTTCCTCCCAAGATGGCCAGCCAAGACAGAATTATGCATCTGTTTTAGGATATACTCTCGCATAGACCTAGGGACAATAAACTGCCAATGCATCCCAGTAGCATCTCTGCGAAGAAAGCGTCGGAACAGTATCCCATCCTGTAACTCTAAATTTCCCCAATTGTTCCAATAATGCCATTCTCCATCCACCTAAGGATGGGAGCTATATCAGGGTCTTCTAATTGCTTCTTCCGTAACATCGCTGTAGAGTATCCTTGTAACCATGGAGTTTTGTTAATTCTACGACTCGGTTCATTTTCTCTAACACATTGCCTCTTTCGACAGCACTTAGTCCAACTTTTGATACCCTGCCATAACACATCGTGGCCATAAGTAAACAATGACTGAAAATTGGTCCACAGATACATCCACAGGGCACAACTTTTCGTTGAACCATTGCCCAAGATTGGCTCTGCACTCATTGGATGGTTCTCAGATATTTCTGATGTACTGGCATCCCAACTGAAGAACCACATCAAGCTGAACATCCAAATGATCATCACCACCATCCAATTATATAGTCTCTTCATGCAATCAGTGGTATTCCATAGTTTTTCCAAAACAGTACGTCTGGAATAGCATATCTCTTCAGTTGCATGGTTCAAAGAACTTTGCATGTCTACGCTCTTTTTTCGACATTTCTGACATGGTCCACACTTCAACGGCTCATCTTCACCTTGAATAGAGCACTCGCACTGTCTGGGATTTGGACATCTCGACATACCATCTGCGTTACCGTGATGCTTCCCTGGACGATATTCAATTTCAAAATCAAAAGCAGACAGAGTTTCAATCCAGCGAGCAATGCGGTTTTTCGGCTCTTTCAAGCTAAATAACCATTTCAATGCTTGGTGGTCTGTTCTTATCAGAAACCTTCTACCCAGTAAATAGTGTTTGAAATATTCTACAAAATATTTCACTGCAAGCAATTCTCTATCGGTTACGCAGTAATTCTTTTCACTCTTGTTAAGGGTGCGACTAGCATAGACTATCACTCTCTCTCTACCATCCTGAGTTTGTGATAGAACAGCTCCAATGCTTACATCACATGCATCTGTATCAAGAGTGAAATCACAATCATCTCGAGGATACCCCATTATTTCTGGACCCGTCAACACCGACTTCAGTTTTGTGAATGCCTTCTCGCATTCCGGCGTCCAGTTAAATCGCTGGTATTTCTTAGTCAGTTCTGTCAAGGGGTGAACTAACTTTGAAAAATCTTTAACAAATCGTCTATAGTAACTTCCCATCCCGAGAAGTGCACGAACCTCCGTAATATTTCCAGGAGTTGGCCAATCCACAATCTTTTGAACATTATCAGGGTTAGGTAATACCCCTTCCCCCGATATGATATGACCCAAAAATACAACTTCATTTTTCAGAAGATGGCATTTTGGAGGTTTCAGCTTCAAACCAGCCTGCTGAATTCTATTCAATACTTCCTCGAGTCTGTTAATGTGTTCATGAAAGGTTTTAGCGTGCACAATCACGTCATCAAGGTAAATCAGACATTTCCACCACTGTAAGCCTGCCAATGCCAGCTCTATCACCC
>JAVTVY010008742.1:0-45682 GCA_036873755.1 Hanleya hanleyi | reverse complement strand
TATTACAGAATTCCGAGATGTCAGAAAAGGCGACGAAGGCCCGGGCTAAGAGAGGTCCTGTGTACCAGTGTAAGACATGTGACTACAGAGGGGACAGGGCTATGATGACTCGCCACCAGGTACTAGAACACCTCACAACTGAGAAGGTTCCATTTGGATGCAGACTCTGTGGGAAGCGATCGAATAAACCTGATGAAATGAAGAAACACATTACTGAGAAGCACCCAACCGCAGATGTCAGCTCTTCCATTTGGGGCAGTCTTGAAGTCTATTCAATAAAGAAGGCCGACGCCACTGTTGTTTCCTCTGATGAAGCCCTCAAATTCTATGATAAGAGAAGCAGACGAGAGCATTCTGCTGAGAGAAGTGTCTCCTCCGGAAACTCCACACCACGTGTTCCCCAGAGAATTGCGTCTGCCAGTTCAACTCCACATGTTCCCCTTGCAATAGCGGCCTTACCCCATAATGAGACACTGAAGGCAGTGATGGCGTTAATGGAGGGGAATCCTGATCTCTTTGAACAAGTCAAGAGTGCCATGGTTGAGGAGCCATCTCCCTGTGTCATAATCAGCGAAGAAGAACCCCATGGTTCAGAAAATCAACCTAAATCGCCAGAGCACACCTCTGATGTTTTTGTCGTTGATGATGTTGCCCTACCTGTATGTCGAGATGAAGAAGCAGATGAGGCATTGGTGGAATTACATGCTACCGCAGAGGAAATAGAAGATCTCACTGTGCCGGTTTCTCCTCTGGTGACACCTGAGTCTATCAACCACCTTCCAAGTCACCATCCTTCCATTGGAATGGTCCCACCTGCCAGCTCAGAGGCATCAATACCAATTTCTGTGATCGGGCAGTTCATTGAGAGTACGGTTAGGAGTACCGTCGATTCTATCACCAGTGCAATCATCGTCGCTGCTCGAAAGCAACCACTTCCCCCGGAGCAGGACCTGAGGCCGTTGGCTAACCAACTGATGATAACTAATAGTCATCTGGGTGAGCTGACTGCCCAGATGTCTGCCATGAACACTCGCTATAGTGTCCTCAATGAGTGTTTGGAAGGACTCACCACAACATTGTCAGGGTTCAAGGCAGATGTGAGCCGTATGACCAGGGGTGCGTCCACCATTACAACGTCAGCGACAAAGCTGGAAGAAAGCCTCACTGCACAGGGGAATGTTATGCGTCCATTATTCCAAGGATGTTTTGATAGCCAGGCAACCCTTGTTGAGGCGATGAAGAATCAATCGCAAAACCTCCAAAACCTCATGTCAAGAGTGAATGGTTTTCTTGAGGGGCGACAACGAGATGGCCAGGTGACTGGACTGATGAAGAAGGTTCTACACCTTGACGAGCCTACAGCTCCCAAGAAGCCCTCCAACCCAGAAGAGACAAACCTTCCAGAGAAGAATGTCACTACGGAAACTGCAGACCAGCCTCGCACTTTCAAAATCCCGAAAAAAGGTTCGGATCATCTGAAGTCTGTGGTTACAAAGCGGCCCCTGCCACCACCAGCCAGTCCAGCCAGGCCTGATTTCCTCCAGAAGATGGCTGACATACGGAAGAGACAGAGGCATCATGGTAGACCAGGAGGTTCGGAACCTGTACCCTCAAAAAGGAGTCGACCTGACAACAGAGAACAGTAAAATAAATGTTATTTTTATATTCTATCTATCTTTGGTGATAAAGTAAACACACATCTAAACTTAATAGTTAACTTTACATTCTATGGTTCTGAGTTAACCTAAAATGTTATTTGGCGAGAGTTATCTCCGCATCAGAACCATATATGTTGATTAAAGTACAGTAGATGTTTTAGTCAAATTATCACTAACAAGGTCGTATTTCTGTCTGACATGTCTGTGTGACCACCAGTGAATATAGTTGTATATAATTGAGATAGATGTTATGTTTCTATGTAAAATGACTGCTAAGGTTAAACCATTATGGTGGAACATTATCCATACTCCTTGATAATGGTAATATTCTCTTGTATGCTGTGATACATCTACTCGAAATACTTACCCGTAATCCGTATATAATTCTGGGTTAACCTGAAATGTTATTTGGCGAGAACCTACTCCGCACAGAATTCTATCTAAACGGTATTATTTTGACAGTAAATGAGTAATGTACATGTATATATATTTTTGCTGAAATGATAAGAGTAATGTAACTTTTTGCGGTTTCGAAGTTATAGATTTGTTGTTTTGCGGGTTATTGTCGCCGTGGAAGGCTGACAATTAAGCAGAGGGTAGTGAGACGACCAGCCTATGCTGTACAGTTTTGTTCTATTGATAGTTGTATTGAGATCGTTTTTCCAGTGCAAAAGCCTAACATGTAAATGTGTTATCGATGGCCTAATTTTCGTTTATGCCTGTAAAACGCTCACCTGATCAATTCAGAGTAATTTTAACAGCTGTTTTCTTGATGGATTGTATCAGTGTTTGGTACAGATCATTAGCATTTGCTGACAGGTGATGACATAATTCTTTTATGGAGTTATAGCTATTTTTATGCATCTTTGCCAATAAGTTCTGGACGATGTCCGCCATGTTGTTTCATGATGACACATCTGACAGATTCGTATCTTGCTATAACTATTTATTGTCGCTGTTAGTAATAACTAACGATCTGATTATTCTCAGAGGCATAATAGTTACTTATTCTCTTGGAATTATTGACTGTGAAATGTTTAATAAGCCGTAGAGTGAACTCTTATGGGTGGCTGTACAGTGTTTTGGTAATTTGGGAGGTTCCCGATAGGGGGCGCGCTATCGAATCACTGCACGAGCGGGAAGATATAAATACGTCGACGAGAGGATCAGAAGTCAGATTGCTCTAAGCTTTCTCACTGAGAAGACCTGCCAATAAGGTACAATATGGGTTCTTACACTGATGATATGGCACTGAGTGACAAATAAAGAAGCCTTACCCCACCACACAGATGTCCCATACATTTTAGAGATGAGCCATAAAAACCCATAACCCGTAACAAACCCATAACCCGTAAGAAACCCGTAACACCCGTAAGAAACCCGTAAGAGTTACGGGGTGTTACAGATGTATCTGTCCTATGATGACTATTAGCGATGAATAATCCTAACCCGTAATACCCGTAAGAAGTTACGGGGTGGTACGGATGTGTGCAACTGATGTTTTGAGTGGTTATAGATGAATAAACCCAGAACCCATAAAAACCCATAACAAGTCTATAACCCGTAATACCCGTAAGAAGTTACGGGGTATTACTCTGATGTTGTACCTGTGTTACAAGCATACCTAGTGAGGAAGTATACCCATAACAAACCCGTAATACCCGTAAGCAGTTACGGGGTATTACAGTGATAAACCCATAACACCTGTATGCTGTTACAGGTTATTTACACTGAAGTGGTGTTAATCTGAAGTGTATTCAGAGATGATGAGTGACCTGTAACCACCCATAACTACCCATAACCATCCATGAGAGTTCGTGTGTTATATTGTATACACAGAGGTTACTTGACCAGTTTAATGCAAGTGTTTGCATCATGTTTCATCACACCACGTCACGCTATACAATATACATCTTGTGTTTTCTATGGCGAATAAAACCATACCTTTATTATGTTGAAACTTGAACACGGTGTTAACTTCATCTATGCAGTTTAAGTTCAACCTATCCTATCCTATGAGTTCAGATATCTCTCTATATCTGTGGTGTCAGAATCCTAGACGTTATATCAAAGTATCATACTGAGAAGTACTGAGATGTTCGAGAAGTGTAATTAACCGCTATCCTGACCGGTACATGTTCTGAGCATCGCTATAGTGTATTTCAATTACATTATATGGTGGCCAGAGTGTGTGATCGTTACAATATTATAGAATTATTCTAGCAGAGTTTTAGCAGGATGTATTGGACAAGGCTCTGTGGGATTTGGATTGAGAAGTACTGTGTGGATTCCTTGTTGGACGGGTTAAGGCCATTTCCATCCACCTTCTGCTCATAGTCGCACAACTTCTCCAATAACTGGTCAGACACACATATAGGACATATGGAACTATTCCGGGGGAGTTTTAGTAGGGTTCATTGACATGAAAACTTTAACAATCATTTTCGGGAAGTTCTGTCATTGATCTAATTTGGATATTTTTCAGGATTTTTTAGGAGTCTTTTAAAAATTATTCTAATTTTAATGTTTTAATTTTAACATTGAAATTATTCTGGATAAACTGGTGTCTTTCAAGCAAAGACAATCAGAGACCAGGGATAGCTTGGATGTATGTGGCCTCCCTGCTTTCCAGGTTGCGGGGGGGGGAAACTATGACAGTGCACATCTATATAATAGTTAGCATTCACCAGGTAAGTATCAAACTTCTTCACGAAGTTGTCCGGGAGTTTATACCATGTTTACAGTCTGGACAAGAATCAGGGCATATATAGATATTGGCAATAAGGGGGGGGTGACTTAATGTCACACTCAAGGTTGTTTCACTCATATGGTGACAGTTAGTTTGGTTGGTGGAGGAACCCGGAGTACCCAGAGAGAACCACCGGCCGTTGGCAAGTAACTGACAAACTTCCACACATGGACCAGCTATTATTCCCTCTAATAATTCAATCCCCCAATCAAAATCAAAAGTGAAACACCACGAATTTCTGTGACAAAATTCAATCAGTGGTTCTGATCACCCTCTATAATCATCTAATAAATTTGATTAAATTGTTAGATGGGTATCTTCCATGAACATTTCAAAGTTGCCCATCAAATGGTTATGAAGATACGGTCCAGACAAACAGAATATGATGTTCATGATAAACGGCCATAAACTCATCGAAAAGGGTAACACTCACAACAGTGCAGTTCTGCACTATACTAAGCATCTTCCATGCAAGTTACGAAGTTGTCCTTCAAATGGCAACTGAGATATGTTCCGGACACATATCAAATGATGTTGAGGATCAAGGGACATAACTCTGATAGAAATCAATGAAACCGGTAACAATAGCATTATGGGCTTTTTATGCCTGTGCATACCTAAATATAACCCTTTAAAGGAGAACGTGTTTTGCTCTCTACCTTCCTCTTTGGTGTCTTCTTTGTGAAGTGGCAAGTTTTACGGGAATAATCCATTTTATGTAGGAAATGAGTGGTTTATATCTCGTGCTAACCAATGGTAGGGCACTGCCATTAGATATGTCAGAGTTGAGGTAAAATTACGTCAGAGTTGAGGAACCAGGAGTCTGAGTTGAGTAGAAGTAATGTTAGCATTTTGGCAAAGAACATGTGACGCTACCAATGATGTCGCCTCTGTAACGTCGCATGGAACCTCATATTCATGTACAAATATGGTGGCGCCCTACAGTCCATCTTGGCAAATTCCTGAAGACAAAAGATTCTGAGAAGACTTTCCCGTTAAAACATATTATAATAAATTTAATTTGACCTTGGTGAAATAGGTCAGGAATGGTTAACTTGAATAGGCTTGTAATTCCTCACCAGTCGTATGAAGCCAAGCTATGATCCCTCGAGATACTGCAATAATTAGAATTTGACCTTGATTAAATAAAGATGGACTCACCTGCGCCACATGATATCTGAACTCGTTGTTGCCAAAAGCCTTCTTCATGAAGAGCATGGCCAGGTACCCTGCTATTCCCTTTGGGAGCCATACATCGCTCCTGAAAACACAAGAGTTACACAAGTGATGACCTATTAGCTACCCTATTTCTTCTAATTTTTTGAACAGCAATTTTAGATTTAGAAGCAGAGAAAAACATCTTTATCATTTGTCAGCTGAGGCTACTGTGGCATGGATATGTTACTTATCCCAAGAACTGAAAAGACAACTAGTGAAATTTGTAGAATGTTAGCAGAATTTCTCTCTGCAGATGTCTCATGTTCACTTTTGCCGTCTGAATAATCAGAAGAAATAGGTTTTTTCCTCAGGTGTACTTCTATGGTGCAGAACATTTCAAATGAAACTAGTTCACAGTTTTATTTAATTTGATGCAATTGGCAAAATTCGAGATGCGACAGACAATTTTATTCAAAAGTGTCAGGATATTATATTTCCACATTTTTCCGAATCAACAGCAGGTTGTTCTATCGAAAATGGAAAAGCTAATAATTTGTCTTGACAATAATGTGTAAAGAAGTCACCTAATGTGCATTACCATATGCCAAAGTTTTACTTCCTTCCACAGAAGTGTTCTGACGCGTTCTATAAAAGATGTGGAAATTGGACAAAATGAATTCCTTTAAAGGTTCTACCAAATACTTTACATGAATCATGCAGGGAAGCAATCTAGGTAAACCAAGATGGTAAATCAGGGGAATACCATCTAGACGTAACGCTATGAAAACTTCATGCGAAATGTTCGCCGATATTCTGCGAGATCCATATTAAGCCAATCACGACGATTTCTGACTTTTCTCAGTGACAATGATTGACTTTTACTTCACGGAGATTAGCATCTTCGCGCGGCACAATCTTTTGATATTTTCTACCCCCTAACAAAGCCAGACTTTTCAGCGGGAGTAAAATCTTTGATCTTCACGGTTTATGTCTGAAAATGATGCCATATTTGGATACTGTTTCCCGATAATGTTTACATATATTAGTCCAAGTGCTACCACGTGTAATTACTGTGGGCGTGATTTCAACAAGTTAGCCACCTGGTTGGCTAACAAATGTAGTTTCAAATCCGCATGGGATTTACGAAGGGATATAATACTCCGTGATATTATATCTGAGTTTACTGAGATTGACAGGGAAGTAGTGAAAACAACCAGATGATATTTTTCTATATGAAGAATTACATCAAATTAGAGTTTTAAACACAATAAAACAGATGGGGTGAAAAACACGTATTGAACCCGTAACCTCTGACCCATTACGTGAGAGTGTCATTATGATCATGTCATATAATATTGACTAGTTGGTTGTGTCGAATGTCCTCTTCTGATGTACATTGTACAAACAAATGGGTATGGCGAAATCATCATCATCATGTCAACAAAGGCATTACATTCTAGCTTTGCGACATTGTTGGCATTACAATGGATGGATGGATGTACTTGGGCACTCCATCGCACCGCGATGGGCACAGGTCGTGCGAACACACCGTGCAACCCATTTCCCCCAACCCGCCCTACACATGATCCCTCGTAACAGTGTCACATAGACACTGTTTAATCCCCACATTCTTATTAAACAATATACCTTCTCTTAATTCCCATAACTACAGAGGTATCACATAATATTTTCATCTGTCAAGCCCCCTCATTCTCTCTTCTCGGACCGATTCTTAGTGGCAACTTTGATTAATTATCACCATGGACACTCATAATTAAATCTCCCAATAGCCACTCATCCTCTCCATTCACTCAACATTTGATATATCACCCATCAAATTTCTCTCCAACCCACTTTCCTTAATAATTGTTTCTGCCCCCAACACCCTAGTAATCCTCGTCCTTGTGTCCTAAATTTTGAAGTATCCTATTGTTCCCCGTCCCCGTCATTTTGCCTATTTCCCGAAATCATAAATCCAGTGCCATGTAAATATCAACCAGTATTTTTCATCTTCCTCAATGCAATATCCCACTATTGGATATGTCACATAGAACATTCGCTATGATTGCTCCCAATGAACGATCGACTCGGACGTCAAGGGTCAGCAGGTCACAGCCTTCGCCATATCCAGACAGGAATGGTAATAGAGGCTTTCAATTATTATTTTTTTTCAAACTTCTACCATTCCCAAAAACAGTATAACCTATTAAATGTGAGATATAACCTCTTACAACGATTTAGCATGACAATGGGGTGCGGGTACCATTTGGTAGAACCAAAAGATGCATTGAGAATTCAAGCACATGCATTTCCAAGGTTCCCAAGGACCCTCAATATCCCTGTATTACTTAATATTCAACGAAACTTTACCAGGACTGCTGTGTGATGAAGCAGCCAAAGAATTGTTGGGCCACAGCGGCAGACATCAATCTCCGGGACATCATCGTCTGGTCAATGATTCTGGGCGAGTGAAGGAGATTAGTACTGAAAAAAGAAATAAAAAAATTATACATTCAGCACTGTGAGTGAATGTTCAACAATAACAAATTGATCAAACTAAATCTTAATGAGTTATTTATCGATTACTTTTATTTAATACTTTTATACTCTAGATCAGTCAAATTCTGATCAAAAATGTCCGACTCATTTGGAAATTTTTTCCCTGCCTCTCCAACCTATCCCATGGATTCGTGAGTATGTAGGAATGTAAACTTTCATAATATATGAGGTTTTGTGATGGGACGATCCTTTAGTTTAGGAGATAAATCACAATTTGTAATAATAGAGTTCCTGACTGATAGTAGCAATGTTAACAGACCTTAATATTGCCATTGTGGCATAGGTAGATACTCCACTATATGCCTCGTCAACAAAGACCTGTTTGTAACAAGAGTATGGGTACCGACTGGACATGAGCTCCTCGTAAAACTCAAATGCCTGAAAGAAATGGTGCAAAATGACATAAATCAATCAATCATCTTTCTTCACTTTAGCCTCTTCTCATACAGTATTACATTCTATTATGCGTATAAAATGTCTGTGAGTCGTGAGGATTGACAAATACTTAGGGAATTTCGCATTTTGCGGTTTCATAGGGTTATAAACTGTCAAATGATGTGCTTCAAAATCTGGAAAACTTGTGGGCTTGCTCACATTTCATTATCGTTTTTCTTATTTGACGACAAATTATTATGGAATCAAGTTTTTTAGGGATTTTCTTTTCTGTAGAAAATCAATTTTTCCAGTGCAAACATGTTCAATAGAGACCAAGTCAGTGAGAATTGATACAAAATAACCTCATTATAATGCTGTTATTGAGGCATGTTATATTGAGGCTGGACTATATAATGTTTACCTCACCCCACTCACCTCATGTATAAAAGATGTAGTGTGCTTTAATAAAGCCATCAGATGTGGCAGACAGAAATGGGTGACTTCATGCATGTTAGGGTCCACCAGAACCTCAAATGGCCTAGGAAAGAGAAACCTAAATATATGACTGTGATATAGTGTGGTAGGCTGTCCATCAATTTTCAAAAAAATAAAAAAAAATAACATGCAATTTGCCAACACTATTTAATGAAATCTGAAACTTTTCAGGAAATAAACAAGAGTTGTGAGCTCACATACCCCCTGCCAGATTTTTTCCAGTCAGATGGGGGAAAAAAAAAAAAAAAAATACTAGTACTTATTTAACATTGCTCAACGTGAAAATATAAAATAGAATTTGACCTTGAAAAAATGGGTCAAGGTCCGCCATCTTTAACTTAGTTCTGTATCATCACCAGAAGCATACATAGAATTAACTTGAAAAACCTGATAAATAATTCTTCAATATATATCATAATAAACAACGAATGATCTTGAAAAATAGGTCAAGGTCAGTCAACTTTAGCAGGCTTCAGGTTCACCATCAGTCACATGTGCAATATGAATTTGGATACCCTAACTATAATTTGACCTTTTAAATAAGGTCAAGGTCAGTCATTTTCCATAGGCTTCTGACCCGACACCAAGTGCAACTGCTGTATGACTTTGGAGAGCCTAGCTATAGTCTTTCAAGAGAAATTTTGTACACACCAAATACGGACAGATGGATGGACAGACTGACGATGCCAATAATCAATCAAAATCAATTACTGCTACTTGCAATGAGTTATACTTGGAATTTGATCATAATCGACATCTCTGAACTGGAGTTCACAATTTCCCAGTTTTTCCACATTTTCTGGCTTTGGTGACCTTGACCTTTGTCTGACATTTTGACCTCAATGTAAATACAGTTATTCTCTACCCATATTCAAGGTAAGCATCAAGTTTTTAACCAATTCTGTACATCGAACAGGAGATTTTCCATTTTTTACAAAAAGAACCAGGCGATGCCTGAGAACCAATTATTTAACTTTTTTGGCCTAAGTTTCATAACATATACTTGTGTAAACAAAGGATGACAAACTGATGACAAAATATATAGTAAGCCTTCTAATTATTCAATCACAGGAGATGAGAAGTTTCCTACCATAAAATCTGGGGGTGATCAAATTTATTAAAACAGGGAGTTGACAAATGGTTCAAAATCAAGCATATAATCCATTATTTCTCTGTCGTTTCAATGATTTTAGAGGGTGGTCAAATTTATTAGAACCACCGATTGAATTTTGTCTCCAAAATTGGGATGGATTGAATTTTGTTACGGTGATTGAATTATTAGAGGGATTATCGTACTGATGAAATAAATTGTTCACCCAACAGCAAGGGCAATGCATGGGGCAGCAGTCGGTGTTGACATGTAGTAGTGAAACGTCTTTCTCTTCATGTCGGAGGTGTAGACCACTTCAATGAGGTCACCACACGACACCGCCGTCATCTGAGCATCCACCGTGAACTCTAACTTCCATGTACAGTGCTCCGAGAAGGTGTCGATGCATGGGAACCACAGCCTACAGGTGAAATAATAATTACTCGTGAATTTGGAATACACAGAAAACATTACTCAAGGGAGGTCAAGCACCTTGGAGAATAACTGTATTTATAATACACTCATGCAGCTTTACCAGGATTTTACACTGCCACAGTGGTGGAGGACCAAAATTCCAGGAGTTTTCTAGGGTTTATCCAGGACAAAAATCTTGTTTTCGAGTACTCAACATCGACACTACACTTGTTCAATAGGATGTTTTCTTAAATTCTTGCATATTGTATGCATGGACTGATGTCATGAAAATACACGGAGTCAGGTTTTGACAGACTGACCCGTCTAACATTATGCTTTACTACAAACAAGTGAATGAAAGAGACTTTGCGAAATCAATTTTCTTTTGCAATTCCCAAGACATTGGTCTGGGCAAGTTGATGCTGCCAGTGATTTATCCATTTCCCATCAGATCCACGGACAAGTTTTCCAGAACTTCCCAGTAATGGAAAATGTCTTTTCATTTTTCCAGGACTTTCCAGGCTTGTAAGAACCCTGCTTTTCGCCGACACTTCCCAGTACCTTCATCAGGTGACCTGTCAGAGACAGGATGAATCCTACCTATCACACCTGTAAATTAGTCTTCTATACATGGTGCATGTAGTAAGGAGCTCAGGATTCAAGCTTGTCTCTTTAATAGCATGTTTTCAATCTGATGGTTTCTTCAAACATGCAATACAGGGCAGAAATAACTTAACCTGGAATGGGACGAGGGAAAAACCAAAATGTGAGCGAATTCTTGTAGTTTAATGTGCCCGTTTTTATGGCAGCTGAAGAAAAACACAATCGCGACTATTAATGTAATAGATGCAGGCTGTGATATTTACCAAATGCGTCAGAGCATATCTCATGCATTTCGTTGTACTAGAAAACACACAAAACTATTTTTCCTCAATGCAGTCACTTAGAATCATGCACTTTTTTCTCCGCTTGATGCATCAACTGGTTAGCACAGCATAATTTTGACCGTGATTTGCATATAAAGGAGTCAAATTCAAGGTTAAATCTTTGCTCCATGATGATGTCATATGTTGCCTCTTTCTGAACAATAGAGTGGATGGTGGACCACCTCATAGACCCTTTAGAATGTTCACTTGTAAACGGTCACATACAAAACAATTCTGTGGAGCCACAAGTATAACTATATATTTTTTACCTTCACATGGAAAATGATAAGTGACTTAGCATATTTAACACTGCTTGATGTAATTGTTAGCGAGTTAAACTACAGAATATGAAAAATTTGAAAATCAATTTTCCTATTTCTAAGCTTAAACTTACCTTCACATACCTTATTGCTATCGTGTTCCTACGCGATTGCCTATTGTAACACATTACCACAGAAACAAAATAATCCCCTGAGCTCCCCAGTGCCCATGCGCGAGTACCCAGAATCCAATCTGTCCGACCACGTCACTTCCTTCTTTCCTATTCAATCGCAGTGTGAATAACCCATTAGCGGGGAGGCTGGGAGGGCCATCACAGTATGTGAAGGTAAGTTTAAGCTTAGAAATAGGAAAATTGATTTTCAAATTTTTCATATTTCTTGCGCTGTAAAACTTACCTTCACATACCTTATTGCTAGAATATCATAGCAGGACGGAGGGAATAGTGGTCGAAACAGAAAGGAATCTCAAGCATAGGCGAAGGGGAAAACAGGAGTCAGCCAGGTAATCGAGTGCCATAAACACATGTAAGATGAGTATATTATGGCTATCGATCTATCACCCGGCCCCGATAAGAGGGCACTGTGAATAGGCTGACAGGGCACTAGACCGAAACGTCTCCCCCCCCCCCCTTTTTTTGAAAATTGGGGAGAGCAAACACTTACCAATTTTCAAAATTGGTAGACTCACTAGGTCTAGTGCATACATGTCGACGGGTATCAACGGCCTGGGCGCCACGTGCGGACCCAGAGTGTAGAAATCCCGTCTCAACAGCATCCAATTCCGGAGGTGATGACAGACAGACGTATCGCAAACCTCCAGATTACAGCCCTCAAGATGTCAAATGTCGTCCACGGAAATGTCAGATCATAGAAATCAGCATGTCCGTACAGTCCTGATCTGATGAATCCAAACCTAGGAGAGTGTTACCTCCGCAGGTACGTCCGTGTACGCCAAACGAGAAGTTTTGAAAAGCTAGGAAAAAGATATTTCATATTTCCTGCTTTATACGAGGGCGTAAATATGCCGTTGACGAAGGTCCAGAACAAACGCACGTGTTATAACACAAGAGCGCTATGAGGGCCCATAACTCTGCCATCTAATTTAACTCGGACAGAGGCGGGTTGACGGTCTCCGGAAATTAAGTCATAAAGCGACTGATACTGATGACAAATCCCGGAAGTGTAGAACCCGTAGATATGCTGGGATGACGAAATCCGGTTCATACTTCATGTAACACACGACAATGCATAAATTAGCGAAGTCTGGGAGGAAAAATATGACTAAGGTTTTAGTGCCCATCAGCTGCACCAAGACGTAGATAATAGTTTCCCACATGAAGTATCTGCCGGACGCTCGCCGTAACAAGCTACCAGATTAAAAACATCGTCATCTATGATCACAGTAGGTTATTATTTGATGTCGTGCATGTAGGCTGAAAGACACTCTTGAAAACGATACAGCGCCAAAACCAGCTCCGGAACTGCAACGTCTGGAGTGAATCTCAGTATCCATCGGAAAGCGCCGGAGTGAACAAACGACTCCATCCATCCATCCATCCTTCTCCAGGAAGTGGAAAAAAGATTTACGTGGAACGAGGCGTTGACACCTGAACAACCCGAGATATCGCATATCATTACACATACGTCGCTCGCTGAACAAGATCTCCGCTCCTAACCGATACGTTTAAATCGGATGTAAGGTGAAGAGAGGAGCTACTATATGGCGTCCTCGATGAAAACACCCGAGATGGAAGGGCTTCTTGTTCTGGAAGACGTATTACGTGAAGATGCTCTGAAGACAAACCAAATCATTTTCAAGAAGAAAAGCTGGCTGATGGGGAAAACCGGAACTGGGTCAGATAACATGTACTGATGCCACTGACCGGAAACCGGTCGCCGAAATAGTTGTCATCAGAGTAGCAGCGGCCGAAGAATGTGTCCTCCAGCAAGGATACGCCATAAACGTACGCAAGACGCTGCCATGACTGCTGGGATCGTAGTATGAGAAATATAAACCGGAATCATAAAGTCGCTGAAATTTCTCATAACTGAAGCATTCGACCTGGCGGTCTACGAGTAGCTGTCACCCGGTCGTAAGAACCTGATAGAGAGTTCGACATACCGGAAACGTGACAAACTCGTAGCGACGATCCCTAGAAGCAGTAGTCACTGGGGAAACATCACTGTTCCCTGTGCTTGTTTATGAAGGTCAAAAGCTATGATGTCTGACACAACACAAGCGTTGGTTATTGAGAATTTGTTGACTTCCGCTGTAACGAGACGACTGTCAATTCTCGAACCAAATATGTTCTCCAGCCCTCCTCGACGCCGTCTTAGAAGAATGGCTGAGACGGAGGAAGAAACACCGGTCAAATGTTCTCCGTGCAAACTGGAGCAGTACAGGTGAGATTTGACCTCCAAAAAGGATTTAGGTGCGTACTGGGACGAACACTTCAACGCCACAGCAATGATACCTCAGTGTCGGAAGAAAAGAACAGCACATTACCGCCGGAATGAAGGCTCTTCCATATTGTCATCCACTTTAGAAGAGGAAAGACAGAAGAGAAATATAGATTCTGTGCTTACACTACAGGTAATACAGAACTGAATAAGTCCGGGGTAGCTCGGTATGAGACAAGTATCATGGAAACTGAAAGAGTATCCATTGAAGCTTGCCTACCAAACCGATCATGTTGCTGGAACTATTCCGTTGCAAACTGAGGAAACGATGACGAGGCGACGCAGTCTCATACACCACCCTGGACACTCGCCTGCCAGGAGTAGTTTAGCCGCAATAGGGATGTAACCTCAAGAAGAATAGGTAAATCGTAGGTTCTTCCGGTTACGTGACATCGGAGATGAAGTCCCTAGGTCGCGGCAAGCGACTACGTCATCATCGCCGAGAAGTCTGTCATCAATTCCACATTCTCCACCGGAAGTAGAGAAGATGAGGGAATGCGATTTTAACAGAAACGGTTCCAATGAAACCAATCCGTGTCAAGTTTAGCCAGATAAAATGTTCTGGCGTAACTGACCAGCGTAATCACAATCCCATGATGAGCTGTGTGCCGAAGAAGACGAGTCGAAACAGGTCTCCATAAGAGGATTTCTTTAGTGAATACGTTCACTATACCTCTAAAGACACAGTCGAAGTGGAATACCCAGAGGATCGACCAGGATCCCATAGGGCAGAAACTGCAGAAGATCACGTATTCTAGGAAAGTACGATCACTCCTTGTTTCGTTAAGATGATCAAACTCGGCAAGCATTGTCAGAATTTTTTGGGAATAGATGTGACGTACAAATAGTTGAACGAAACAGACCCAAAATGTATGGTTCAAACGAATTTGATCCAAATTCTGACAATAAGTCATACCTGGAGATAATGCTCCATTCATGACGCAACAGCAACACCCAATCGTCAGGGTCTACATAAGTCATATGGATCAACGAGGAACCGGAAACTGATGGACGGTAAAGGAATGCGCATGCGCAAACCCTCGTTAAGACCCAAAGACCATTGTAAAGCTGACTAGAGGGCCCGGGTGATGCTGTGACCCTGCAGAATGAGTTACAAACCGGAGTGAAAACCGGAATTGACGTCATACTGCCCAGCTGCAAAGTCATACGACCAGATACCAACGTTGCTAGTTGACAGATGTCGTAGACAGGAAGGAATGCGCTATGAAAATAGGCAGAACTTCAGGCAGCTAGATATGGGAATAAATCACCTGCATTCTCGAAACTGAAGAGCGAGATACAGCGGTGAAAATTCGCCAAATCGGAAACGATTGAAGCAATGGAGTGGCCAAGTATCCGAATCCATAAAACAACAACCGTTTCGTTGACATCAAAGCAGGCATTTGTATGATCGAAACCAATACGTAGAACGCCGTAGTTGATGAACTTGTCTTCACAACTTACGATTGTAAGTTAAATGTGAAAACAGGATACTCTCAATAGTTGCGTAATCGTCAACAGTAAGTTGTTATAAGAAACAGCAAAATGGTGACATAATCTGTACTTCCTCTCCGAAGTCACAGACGCCAATGAGATTGCCGACGTTTGTACGGTCGAAACCAATACGTAGAACGCCGTAGCCCCTTAAAAGAAGGAATGCGCTATGAAGATAGGCAGAACTTCTGGCAGCCAGAAATGGGAATAAATCACCTGCTTTCTCAAAACTGTAGAGCGAGACACAGCGGTGAAAATTCGCCAAAACGGAAACGGTTGAAGCAATGGAGTGGTCCAATATCCGAATCCATAAAAGAACAACAGTTCCGTTGTCACCAAAGTAGGCGTTTGCACGGTCGAAACCAATACGTAAAACGCCGTAAATGATGATCAGTTGTCTTCACAACATACGATGAAGACAGGAAACTCTCAATAACTGTGTATACGTCACCGGTGAGTTGTTATAGGAAGCAGCCACATGGTGACACAATCTGTACTTCCGGTCCGGAAGTGACAGAAGTCGTTGAGAGATAGTCGGTCTAACTGGGTACTTAGGCCGAAGGTGCAGATGAGCAACATTCACTACCTGTGTATGAAGATAGGCATAGGTCTAAATACGATACCGTATGCCTCACAGATTAGAGATGGAAGTGAAGATCTGCATAACCGGAAGTCGAATGTGATGTAAGACCTGATGGTGGATAACATTCAACGTTACCGGATGTGGCCGAGCAACCGAAACAATAGGATACGATGAGGCCCCTTTTGCGTCCCCCGTCTTTCTTCCGTAATGAACAGATACGGGGGAATACAAGGGCTGTGTATAGCTGAGTATAGGCATGTAATTCTTATCGTCGAATAAACAGCCCAATGGAACAGGTATTTATTCTTTTATTGTAGAATAAATAGCTCAGTGATACGTCGTATGTCTGTGTAATCGGAAGCTGAAGCCACGTAAGTTGAAACATGCGCCGTATATAACAGCAGATGTAGATGTGCAACCTTTACTTCACGTCTCGAAAGATGGAAAACGACAGTAAACACCCGATGTACCGGAAGTCGAATGTGACAACCGTTGTAACATGAGAAGTTACACTACGAGGTACATCGGACTACAGAAGCCACCGAAGGAAATGATGTAGACCTGTACACCGCATGACGAACAGGAAATGCAGAGTAAGTCGGAGCAGTGTAGGAATCAGCCGGTCTGCTACACATCGATGACGTAACCGGAACACATTACATCGATGACGTAACTGGAGAACTAAACATCGATGGTTGAACCGGAACATCATACACCGATTACGTAACAGAACATCACAAGTTGCAGCAAGCCTGTAGAAGGATGTAGTTGCCGAAGTCGGAACATGCGCAAGAACAGAAGCGGAAGTTCCGAAGATGATACCGGAAGGTATGATGTAAGAGGTTGCATGAAGATATCCGAGAAACTCGGAATAGACGTAGACCGGAAGTCATAACTGGACCCAGGCGTACGTGGTTGTAGTACCGGTTGAGAAGCTGCGGGGTGCTGACAATGGTTGCGGCAGAGCCCTATATAATCTCGGCACATTCAAAAATGAACGGTCAGATTCAGCAAAACCGGATACTGGTGTAATAGTCACCGATGACAGGAAGTGATGATATTACAGATGCAGCAGACATCTCCGTAGTTTGTGTAGACGGCGATGAGCTGGGCCGAATTGTTTATAAATTCTCCGGAAGTGACGGGTCCTTGACAGGGGGGTAGTCACAATCTCCGACTTTATCGACGAAGTTCCAGTTTGCTGAGGAAATAGTAGACACAGCAAACCGGAACAGGAGTTATTACAACCGACGACCTTACGGAAGTGGTGTAATAACGGAAGAAATTGCAGGCACATCTTTTCTCAATTTCTCCGGCATTGTTGTAGAAATATCTTCTGTATGACAAGGCTGTACCAAGGTGTTCGATGCAGCCGCCGATTACCATAATCTGAAATTGGAAGTAGGGAACAACATATGCGATCAAGGTCATCTCGTATCTGGATGACGAACGCCATTTTGTACCAGTTACAAACTTCACATAATCAGAAATAGTTGGAAGAATATTTATTACAACAATGAAGTGAAACGGGGTGTCATTTTAACATGAAATTACGTTAACAGACATAAGAAAAGAAGGCTCTCCGTCTCTAAAGACGAGACGGAGAACAATACAATTTCTCGGCCCGCCAGACGGGAGACGACAGAAATTCACTAGCACATGAACCGACAAGATATTTCCTTTTGTCAGAAATACGCTGACGGGACAAAGCTTATTCCTCTTACAAACTGGTCAAACCAGTTTCTCCCGACACAACGGACCCACCAAGGTGTGCCCGCAAGCCGGCTTCATAGACCACATACAACGCAGACAATGGAAGCCATTTTATTTGATTCAGACATGATTGAATACTTCCCGACGGGTGAGATTTCCAGGCCCGGTAGGCAATCCAAGAATCACAGAATCACAGTAAATCCAAGGTATTAATCCCAGGTAGAATCCGAGGTAATATCCAAGGTAAATTCCGAGGTAATGCGTGGTAAACTCAAAGTAGATCCATAGATTTTTCAGACGAAATTGAGAACACGTGTTTCCACTACGACTTGTAGAAGAAAGAAGGAAGTGACGTGGTCGGACAGATTGGATTCTGGGTACTCGCGCATGGGCACTGGGGAGCTCAGGGGATTATTTTGTTTCTGTGGTAATGTGTTACAATAGGCAATCGCGTAGGAACACGATAGCAATAAGGTATGTGAAGGTAAGTTTTACAGCGCAAGAAATTTATTAATTTGTTCGAGGCATCAAACGGCGTCGTCATGGAATGGAATTGGGCGTCAAATGGCATCATTACGGGGCAATGGTAGCAATCCTCTATGGGGCAAAGGGTTAAGTTATTTCTGCCCTGTGCTGTAAAGATAAACTAACCTGGAGGAGTTTTCATATCCGTAAGAGAACATGTGCACTCCTCTCTCAGTCAAGGATCCTTCCACATCTGGTACCACAAAATGTAGTCCGCCTTTTGGCTGTTCCAACGAGAACTCCACCGTCACCTTCAGGGGACGTAACTCTAAATGAAAAAAACAACAATTAAATCTTGATTGAACAATCAAATGCCCGTAATATAGTTAGTCTGATTACTGACCCAGTCTCATAGTTTTAGGGAGTGATCACCATAGCTCTCCCAACCTTTTCCTGGCAACTTGAAATGCAATGGAGAGTGATAATGGATAGTGTGATCACTCGTATATTACTGTCGCAAAACACAATCCAGGAGAGCGATCAACAGCTCATGAGTGACTTCTCGCGAAACGTTTTCTGGAATATTCATGGAGGTGGCACATGCTCAGAATTTATCAATCTGAGTAAATTTAAATATACATGTATCTGAAAATATTTAACAACTGGAAAAACAACTGGAGACAACTTAATGAGAAATTAATTTACAAATCAGGTGTATGAATATGTCAAAAGTTCAAGACCTTCGGAAAAATGTGGTGGGATGACATCAATCGATTTCATTTTGTTTTGTTTTTAGTTTTCAATCTATAGTGTCCTGGTATAAACTCACCTGAAACGAATGGGAATGCCATCGACGGCAGAATGATAGTGACCTCTCCATTACCCAGGTCAGGATCCACGGCACTCATGGCGGAAATGTGACAGCTCTCAAAGTAATCCAGGTTACGTCTGAAAAACAATCACCATTGTTCTCATGACAAATCATGTGATGATTCAAAATAAAATAAAATACAATTCATGAAAATTAAATTAATTATAATTAAATAAATCAAATTAACTTAAAATCAATTAAATTTTTAATCAACCATGATGAAATGCAGGACTATCCCATGCAACCTGGGATTTGTTTGGTTTAAGTGACAAAAGGAGTTGTCTTTATGCAAGCTTCATGCAATGTAGATGTATATAAATGAAAAATTATGACAATAGAATCAGATACGAGTTAGAAGATGTCTATTGCTGCAATGGACTACGGAAAATCCTTTAATAATTCAATTACTTTATTGAAATTCAATCCCCCCAAATTTTGTGGACAAAATTCAATGTCATTTGATCACCCTCTGAACTCATTAAAATAATGAAGAATTAATTAATTATCTGCATGATTTTGAACAATTGTCCACTTCCAGTTCTAATAAATTTCTAAGGCCTAGTGGAATAAATCTTTGGTTTCCCGTTACCCGACCGACCCTATGTATTTGGCGCCGACCCTAATTTTTTTTTCTGACCATTCCAAACAAGGGAGACAATCACTGCTCAAAAGTAGTGTTCAGAGTTATCGCCACTTGAAAAAAAGCGCCCTCTACGCACAGGAAGCATGGCGTCCTCGCTGGTGTGTGTGCTGAAACATAGTTGTCGCCAAACATCGGGAATGGATCGGTTGATCGCCGGTTCGTTTCCTGTCCGGTAGCGGATACAGTCAACGAACTGGTAGCTAAACTATCCCGAGACTGTGAACACGTCAGATTATCGTGTTCATCGCAGGAAGTCGGCCCGTGGACATCAATTTCAGATGCGACTGTACAAGTGTCCACGTTGGTGAATCTGTTCGGGTGCCGATTTTTCCGACTAATAATAAAACCAAAAAAAAATTTTTTGGCAAAAAAAAAAAAAAAGCCTACCTACCTACCCTAGTGAATTATCCAGTCGTAACGGGAAACCAAAATATTATTCCACTTGGCCTAATCACTCCTATGATTGAAATTATTAGAGGTCAGATTTCCATACATGTATCTGAGAGAATATAAATGCATTCTTACTGTTTAGCATCCTCCTGGCAGATTTCCAACGTCGGGTCATTATAGAGGAATGAGGCCTCCCAGTAATCATTGATGGCCACTCGGTATAATCTTACAAAGTCGTCAAAGAAACTTTCAACAATGAGATCTATATTAATTTATCAGAAAAATTGATACATGAAAAACGTAGTCATATTAGATGAAAAATAAAACAAAAAGAAACATAATCCGCTCAATCTCTGACATTAAATACCATTATGGCCAAACTTGCTACATACAAATGCAGATCAGTGTAAGATTGATGGTCTAAGGGGAATAACTCTGAGAGTTGTCTCCCTTAGACCACTGAATGCATGTGAATCAAACTGAAGGTTAGAAAACAAGCACATCCACTCAACTTGAACCATATCAACACGAATATATATGGCACACTGTTTAAATCCTGTTATTTTCTTTAGAATGGGACTTCCTGTTTTAAGTAATATAAAAAAAAGAAGAAAACAAATCAAGCTAAATGGCTGCTGGAGTTTCACAGAAATCCTGTTATGCCACTGATATGCATGGGCAGAAAATCTATCAACCAAACATTTATTTCCAACCCTCAATTTGTTGATGACTTAACATGACATGCAAAGTAATTTCTATATTTACTGAAACATGTGCAAAAAGTTCAGTAATAGTGGGACAGGCCATCATTCACCGATTTTTAATTCTTCTTTAAATTGAACCTAGGTGCAACCTTTTTTGAACTCGCCAAAGAAAGTATGGCATATGACTTGCCATACAATAGCAAATAGTGAATGGCATATGCCATCCCAGTTGGAACTCCTCTCCATGCTGATCAGAACACTACCCATTTGGATAACCGACATATGCCATTCCTGTCAAGGAACTCATGCCCTGATTTCCAGAAGAATCTGATTCATGTCAAATTCATGTAAATTGAAAACACTGTGACATTACCAGATAGTCCACTCAGTCCAGCTGTGCCATGACAAGACATTTTTGTATCGATTCAATAATCTCACAAATGGATATGATCTGTGTAACATAAGGATATTGCACTGCTTGCTGTTGATTTTGATGCTTCGAAGGTCCGTCCTTTGTGGATACAGAGTGAGCTCGACATAGCCCTGGAAAAGAGAGGAACAGTATAATTGATAATGTTCAACAGAATAACAAATCAGTATGAGATGTTTACCAAATATCCCCTGCATACTTTGCATGAAAACATACAGAGAAGCTGTGTACACAATAAGTCAACATTTTTTTCTATGAAGAATGACACAAAATTAGATTTTTTTACACAATAAAACAGATGAAGTGAAAAATGTATTGAAGCCGTAACCTCTCATCCGTGATGTCAGAGTCTGATCAAGATCACGTCATATGATATCGACTGGTTGGTTGTGTCGGACATTCTATTTTGACACACGTTGCATATCAATTGGGTATGATGATGTCATCAAAGGCATTACATTTCGGCTTTGTGACGTTGTTGGCGTTAAAATGGAAATGTCGCATGGAAAATTTGCCATAATTGCTCGCTATGAAGGATTGAGATCCGACTCTGGCATCATGGGTAAGCCGGTCATTGCCATTGCCTTTTTCAAACAGGCGTGGTATTTGGAGGGATTCAAGTTTATCTTTTTCAAACTTCGACCATTCCCAAAAACGGTAAACTGCTATTAATGCCAAACAAAACCTCTTACAACAATTTAGCATAAAAAAGTAAGGGTGTGTGGACCATTTGGTAGAACTTTTAAGTTTAACACAGTCAGTGTGATATACATGTCTGTAAAAGTACCCATATCACATTCTTGTGGCATCAGATTGTATACATACTGCAAGATATACTCTCTGATTGGTGAATGAGTGAGTGAGTAGGATTTAACGTCGTTTTCAACATTGTTTCAGTCATATCACGACGGTGCCTACATGTGCCAGAACACGAGAGTGTCCACAGTTCCTATTATTCTGGACACTGATCAGCCCAGCCGGTACAGCACCAGGTCACCCATCCAAGTATTGACCGAGCTCAACGCTGCTTAACTTCGGTGATCTGACGAGAACCGGTGTGCCCAACGTGATGCGCCGTACCTGATTGGACTGTCAATACCATGACAATACCATGCTTTTATGAGCATGGCTCTCAGCCAATCAGCATTGTCTGTTTCTAAATGAAGCGGAATAGGCTTAGGATGTTACAGTTGAAGAAACTACTGTACTCTGTGTTCATGTCAACTAGTAGAGCATCTAATTTATTCATTTTTCTATAAGATATACCGGTAGCATCCTCCATCTCCCTGGTATGTAGATAAACGCTTCCTGTGTCAATCAAAATTAGTAAACATTGAATGCACATGGGCGTCATGTATTGTGACCCAATACAGTCATAGGGTGTTACACAACAGTTTAGGAGGTTACAGACTCTGACATTGGGAGAATGCTATACAGCTCAGTCTCAATTTAATTCCAGAGCTTTCCATGCCCCTCGCTACTCATTTGCAAGAAGCTTAAACTCAGTATCAATGTGGTGCAATATCAAAATCATGAACATTGCCAATGCAATATCAGGGCCTGATCCAGGCTGTTTTTGAACCCGTTATATAACGGGTTTGGGCGCCATGAATTTGGGCGCCCAAATGAGAAAAAACAAAAGAATTATTTTGTTTTTAGCAAATTCCCTCTCTGAACAGGCTGAAACCTATACTAATGCAAGTACTGTTGCCAAACATAAGTTATCAGGTTGTATTTAGACCATTTATACTCATTTAATACTTTTTAGCTTCCACATCGCGGCCTATTTCACTATAACTTATCACACTCTGCGCCATGTATGGGTGCCCAAACTAAAAGTCTAGATCAGGCCAATACTGCTTCCAGGTGAAAGGATCAATTATGGTAACATAGGAAAAACTGTTACGTTAGTAAAGTCAAAACTGAATCTCGGTAATTCTGCACAAAATATGTGATTCATACAGATAAAATATCCAAATGCGAAGGAGATATGAAACCCTTTCTGGATCAGTTATATGTGCTTTACCTGTGTAAACTGACCATGCCTGGAACCAGATTTTAATGTCAGTTTTGACAGGGTTCTCATGGATTCATACAAGTTAAAAATTTGAGTATTTTTTCACATTTGAGATTCAGTTTTTTAGTATTTTCTTCAATTTGACATTTTGAGTATTTCTTCCGATTTACAACCATTCTCAATGATTTTATATTGTTTAATCTCTTAAAATAAAAGGCTATTGACTTTTCATCAAAGGCTAAAAATATTTAATCAAATTCAAAAGTCTGAATTGAGTTTTCGAATGGATTTTACCTCTGATTACCGGTTGTAAAAAGTGACTTGTATGAATCCCTAGGTTCTGTTTAAGGGTCAAAATATCTTAAATTTAAATATTGGGACCCAAAATGCTGTCGTTATTTAGAGGTTGGTCGGTTTACCCAGGTGTCACTATTCACAGGTTTCACTGTATTTAAATGCGACAAACTTGGGTTGGACATTGAGTGCCTCAGAGGATCATGATATGAAGTTTGCAGCTCTCGCACAAATCACAGACTAAGTTTGATACTCACAATGATAGACTGCCTCTCAAAATTGATCCCTGTGACGCAAAGTGTCTGATGTGCTGGAAGAAAAAGAAATATAGTTTGAGAATGTGTGTTCTCAGCTTCAAGGCATAGTTGAAGAGAACTATTCACATGGAACATACACAGGAAACCAAAGTTTGCACCATGGATCAGGGGTCGAAATTAACACCTTTCCACCTGCTTCTGACAGGTACCTTTTGCATGAGACTGGTGGAAAAATATAAAGTTACCGGTCTCAAGTGACAGGTACCCAGAAAAAAATTGCCTAAAACCCTTGATGATTATTGCAAAGGCCTTTATGTACTGAATGATTTTTCTTCATATTTATGGACTTCTACAAAACCCAGCAACATTATTATTATTTTGTATCATCAGTACATTCAGGCCGTTGTTGGGAGGAGATAGATAGAAATCATTCTTACCTATCATCTGTGACAGGTAACTTCGAAAAACTTTTCAACCATCCAGGATGCATATAAAATACAATATTTATTGTTCTATACATAATATACATACGATATGGGTTGCAGGGATAGGAAGAATTATACTTCTGTTATCTTTCAACCAAAGTAAGACATTAATCAAAGACTTCATACACTGACCAATTGCAATCAATGGCTATGTAAACAATGGATGTGTGAACAGTGGCAAACTATAAACTTACAATGCCATGAGGGTTTTGTCTGTCGGGGTTTTGTCAATGGAGGTTTTATCTGTAGGAGTTTTGTCTGTGGGATTTTTGTCAGTGAGGTTTTTGTCAGTGGGAGTTTTGTCTGTGAAAGTTTTGCCTGTGTGTGGGGAGGGGGAGGGATTGTCAGTGGGGGTTTTGTCAATGGAGGTTTTGTCTGTGGGAGCACTGTCAGTGGGAGGTTTGTCTTTGGGAGTTTTGTTTGTGAGAGTTTTGTCTGTGAGAGTTTTGCCTGTGTGTGGGGAGGGGGAGGGATTGTCAGTGGGGGTTTTGTCAATGGAGGTTTTGTCTGTGGGAGCACTGTCAGTGGGGGGTTTGTCTTTGGGAATTTTGTTTGTGAGAGTTTTGTCTGTCAGAGTTTTGTCTGTGAGAGTTTTGCCTGTGTGTGGGGAGGGGGAGGGATTGTCAGTGGGGTTGGCTAATGGAGGCTTTATTTGTGGGAGCACCGTCAGGAGGTTGTCTTTGGGCTTTTACTGTGAGAGTTCTTGGTCTTTGGTGAGAGTTTTGCCTCCCGTGTGGAGGATGGACTGGTCAGTGGGGCCTTGGTCATTTGAGGCCTTGTCTGGGCAACTGTCAGTGGCTGTCTCCTTTGGGAATTTTGTTTGCAGTGATGAGCTTTGTCTGGTGGAGTTTGGCTCCTGGTGGGTGGAGGAGGGTTTTGTCAATGGAGGTTTTGTCTGTGGGAGCACTGTCAGTGGGAGGTTGTCTTTGGGAGTTTTGTTTGTGAGAGTTTTGTCTGTGAGAGTTTTGCCTGTGTGTGGGGAGGGGGAGGGATTGTCAGTGGGGGTTTTGTCAATGGAGGTTTTGTCTGTGGGAGCACTGTCAGTGGGGGGTTTGTCTTTGGGAATTTTGTCTGTGAGAGTTTTGTCTGTGAGAGTTTTGTCTGTGAGAGTTTTGTCTGTGAGAGTTTTGTCTGTGAGAGTTTTGTCTGTGAGAGTTTTGTTTGTGAGAGTTTTGTTTGTGAGAGTTGTCTGTGAGAGTTTTGTTTGTGAGAGTTTTGTCTGTGAGAGTTTTGTTTGTGAGAGTTTTGTCTGTGAGAGTCTGTGAGAGTTTTGTTTGTGAGAGTTTTGTTTGTGAGAGTTTTGTCTGTCAGAGTTTTGTCTGTGAGAGTTGTCTGTGAGAGTTTTGTTTGTGAGAGTTTTGTCTGTGAGAGTTTTGTCTGTGAGAGTCTGTGAGAGTTTTGTTTGTGAGAGTTTTGTTTGTGAGAGTTGTCTGTGAGAGTTTTGTTTGTGAGTTTTGTTTGTGAGAGTTTTGTCTGTGAGAGTTTTGTTTGTGAGAGTTTTGTCTGTGAGAGTTTTGTCTGTGAGAGTCTGTGAGAGTTTTGTTTGTGAGAGTTTTGTCTGTGAGAGTCTGTGAGAGTTTTGTCTGTGAGAGTTTTGTTTGTGAGAGTTTTGTCTGTGAGAGTTTTGTCTGTGAGAGTTTTGTCTGTGAGAGTTTTGTCTGTGAGAGTCTGTGAGAGTTTTGTCTGTGAGAGTTTTGTCTGTGAGAGTTTTGTCTGTGAGAGTTTTGTTTGTGAGAGTTTTGTCTGTGAGAGTTTTGTCTGTGAGAGTCTGTGAGAGTTTTGTCTGTGAGAGTTTTGTCTGTGAGGTTTTCATCAGTGGGGTTTTCATCAGTGGGGTTTTGTCCGTGTGAGTTTTGTCTGTGAGCTTTGTTTTTTTTTGTCAGTGGAAGCATTGTCAATGGGATTTTTGTCAGTGGTGATTTCATCTGTGGAGCTTCAGTCTGTTCGGGTTATGTCAGTGTGGGTTATGTCAATGGGGGTTTGTCTGTAGAGGTTTTGTCAGTAGGGGTTGTGTCTGTGTGGGTTTTGTCAGTGGCGGTTTAGTCACTGGGGGTTTTGTCAGTGGGGAGGTTTGTCTGTTGGAGTTTTGTCAGTGCCGTGGAGCTTTTTGTCAGTGAAGGTTTTGTCAGTGGGGAATTTTGTCAGTGGGGAATTTTGTCAGTGGGGGTTTTACCAGTGGGGGATTTGTCTTTTTTTTTTTCTTTTTTTTTTTGCAAATGGAATTATGGGAGTTTTGTCTGTGGGATATTTGCCTGTGGGGGTTTGTGGGAGTTTTATCTGTGGGAAGTGAGGAGTTTTGTCAATGGGGACTTTGTCTGTGGGGATATTGTCAGTGGGAGTTTTGTCTTTGGGGGTTTTGTCTGTGCCACGTTCGCTGGCGGGGGTTTTGTCAGTGGGAGTTTTGTCTGTGAGGTTTTTGTCAGTGGTTTCTTTTATGAGTGGAAGTTTGTCTGTGGGGCTTTTGTGGGTGTTTTGTCTGTGGGTGTTTAGTTTGTTGGGATTATGTCAGTGAGAATTTTGCCTGCAGGGGTTTGTCTGTGGGTGTTTTGTTCATGAAAATTTTGTCTGTGGTGACTTTGTCTGTGTGAATTTTGTCAGTGGGTTTTTGTCTTTGGGAGTTTAGTCAGTGGGGTTTCTGTCAGCAGGGTCTTGTCGGGGGTTTGTCTGTGGAACTGGGAGTTTTGACTGCGGGAGTTTTGACTGTGCGGAGTGTGGCTGTTTTGTCCGTGGCGGTTTGCCAGTGGGGGGTTTTGGACCCAAGCAAACCTTGCTGCTCCAACCCATGATGTAATGCATAACATTGACAGCCCGTATCGGATGTTTACATCAGAAATGGCAGTGACCAATGACATGCATGGAATTCTGTTCTGGGGCAGCAAGGTTGACTTAGACCGGGTTTTGTCTGTTGGAGTGTTGTCTGTGGGGGTTTTGTATGTGGGAGATTTGTCTGTATCCCCAGGCTCATTGCTTGTATCACAACGCCGTACGGTGTTGGAAATAGGGGTCCGCATCACTTGTAGTGTAATAACAATCTCAAACAGATGCATTTTCTGACGACTTAGGAGTTTATTTAAACAGGAATCTTACCTAATTTGAATGGCCTTTGATTTTCGGTTTTTGCGTCTTTCTTCATCGTAAAAACAACATTTTACGGTTTTTCGAGCTTCCAAAATTTTAGCGCGTTTTTTTCGTACAGCGCATGATCAATCCCAACCGGAAGTTGCATGACGTCATTCATCATCTGTCCACAGCATACGTCAATCGATCGATCGTGACAACTCATCAAGCAGATTATTTAGATTTTCTTGTGTTTGTCTTGTAAACGTCACAGTTTTAATGGTGGAAAACATTCTTTGCTGAAGACCAAACCAGTATTTGTTAATGGCCAGCCCTAGAACAAGACGAGTTCTGAAAGAACTCAAATTTAAAGATGGGAACAACGTAAGTCAGTGCTTTAGTTTAGGGTCTACGGTACAACAACAACACCAGCATGAAAATTGAGCATGCCATACTAAGCAGGAATGTAGGACCCTCCTCCTCTCCACCTTGAACCCCTCCCCTCTTTGTACATACCCCCCCCCCCCTTAATTCCCAATCAGCTAATAATAATAATTTCTCCACCCCACCCCATTCGCATCTACACTCTCACACCCCTACCCTAGTTCAACAAGCTGAACCCTGCTGACATTTAATTTTGTGATATTGACAATGCAGGGTTCAGCCGTAGCTACAACATGTAACCTAGTGATGACGTTTATATATTGACCTTATATTGTCACTAGGTTACAAGCCACTCCATACCACATTTGTCTTTTATTTTCCGTATGGTATAAAGAATCAAGTTACGGCCACATACCTATCATTTCTTGGTAGATGGTATCATTTCGAATAGCGGTGACACACTGCCCGCAAAATCCGCTGCCGATTTCATCGCATTTCAGCCAGTTTTTCCAGCAGCTCCCGCTTCGATCTGCAATTTGTCTTCCATGTTTCTTTTCGAAATGAACAGCGCATGCGCCAATGCCGTGACCTTTGTAAAACTTTCTCACTGTTTTAGGAGATGTGAGAGATTTTAACGACACTCTATTGTAGCCCTTATGTCCCTTGACAAAGGGTTTGTTACAATTAATGCAATTATCCATGCTTAACTTTGACAAGTTAAAAATCGTCTGCTACCACGCTTTCCGGTTTTACAAAGGTCACGGCATTGGCGCATGCGCAGTTCATTTCGAAAAGAAACATGGAAGACAAATTGCAGATCGAAGCGGGAGCTGCTGGAAAAACTGGCTGAAATGCGATGAAATCGGCAGCGGATTTTGCGGGCAGTGTGTCACCGCTATTCGAAATGATACCATCTACCAAGAAATGATAGGTATGTGGCCGTAACTTGATTCTTTATACCATACGGAAAATAAAAGACAAATGTGGTATGGAGTGGCTTGTAACCTAGTGACAATATAAGGTCAATATATAAACGTCATCACTAGGTTACATGTTGTAGCTAGGTTCAGCCGTTGAACCGAAATTTCCTATCGCAAAATTTTCACCTCTCGACCTGGGTAACAGCGGGTGGATTTGCGCTCATAAAAAAGCAATAATACCTACCACTTTGTGCTCGTTTGGATAGAATACGTATTTGCCTACTTCCCTGGCCATTTATTTTCTCTGTCCAGCTCCTTTCATTTCCATAAACGACAAAAGAAAAAAATATTATCGCGGACGATCTTCCAAACACGAAATCCGCCGCCATTTTCGAACACTGTCACGTGACCCTGATTCTCTCACGTGAGGTTATTCTAAATTCAGGATTACAAGAGTCGGAAAACTGAATCCGCTCAGTCGACCCAGTCGCTTAGGGAGATGAAAAATCCCATGAATTACCTTTTTCAGTATGTGCCTTCCATTATGCTTGATATCGATAGTTACAATTTTACATTTAAATGCAGATAATGTGACAGCCTTATGAATGAGCCGTTTCCGACCTTCCTGTATACAATCCCGAATTTACAAATTAGTCTCGTGCCACCATTTCAAAATGGCGGCGGATTTCGTTTTTGGAAGATCGTCCGCGATGATATTTTTTTCTTTTGCCGTTTATGGAAATGAAAGAAGCTAGACAGAGAAAATAAATGGCCAGGCAAGTAGGCAAATACGTATTCTATCCAAACGAGCACAAAGCGGTAGGTATTATTGCTTTTTTATGAGCGCAAATCCACCCGCTGTTACCCAGGTCGGGAGGCGAAAATTTTGCGATAGGAAATTTCGGTTCAACGGCTGAACCCTGCATTGTCAATATCACAAAATTAAATGTCAGCAGGGTTCAGCTTGTTGAACTAACCCCTACCCTAGTTCAACAAGCTGAACCCTACTGACATTTAATTTTGTGATATTGATTATGTAGGGTTCAGCCATTGAATCGAAACTTCCTATCGCAAAATATTTGCCTCCCGACCTGGATAACAGCGGGTGGATTTGCGCTCATAAAAATCCATAATACCTACCGCTTTGTGCTCATTTGGATAGAATATGTATTTGCCTACTTCCCTGTCCATTTATTTTCTCTGTTCTGCTCCTTTCATTTCCAGAAACGGCAAAAGAAAAAAATTTCATCGCCGACGATCTTCCAAAAACAAGCGACTGGGTCGATTGAGCGGATTCAGTTTTTCCGACTCTTGTAATCCTGAATTTAGAATAACCTCACGTGAGAGAATCAGGGTCACGTGATAGTGTTCGAAAATGGCGGTGGATTTCGTGTTTGGAAGATCGTCCGCGATGATATTTTTTTCTATTGTCGTTTATGGAAATGAAAGGAGCTGGACAGAGAAAATAAATGGCCAGGGAAGTAGGCAAATATGTATTCTATCCAAATGAGCACAAAGCGGTAGGTATTACAGATTTTTATGAGCGCAAATCCACCCGCTGTTACCCAGGTCGGGAGGCAAAAAATTTGCGATAGGAAATTTTGATTCAACGGCTGAACCCTACATAATCAATATCACAAAATTAAATGTCAGTAGGGTTCAGCTTGTTGAACTAATCCTTACCCCAACCCTAGCCCTTGTTGGCGTGACCAGGGGATGCTCACGCCATTGGTTCGGGAAAACCGAGCTACAGCGCACGGCAAGCACCAAAATTCAACTCATGAAATTCGACGCAAATACATGAATAAATATGTACCTTATTCCACCAACTTATCCATAAACACACACAATCTGCTCACGAAAGCACAGAGGGTAGAAAAAAAAACAAGTGACTCGGGATTGTTGTTGTTTCTCGGCACATATCAAAACGTCCTTCCTCCTCGCTTCACGCCATCTTTCTTTCCTTTCCTTTCCTTTGCGCGCACGAGGATTACCCAAAATGCAAACTGCGCACGTGTTCGGAAAGAAATTCGTCCACTGGCAAACAAGGAGGGCCATCAATTCTGTTGCTTCTTGGCACACACACACTTCAAAATATTCATTTGTTCCGTTGTGAGTGAATAATTCAAATTCAAGTCGGACACAACACAATTGATGGCCCTCCTAACAGCCAACATGTTGTTTGCCAGTGGACGAATTTCTTTCCGAACACGTGCGCGGTTTGCATTTTGGGTAATCCTCGTGCGCGCAAAGGAAAGGAAAGGAAAGAAAGATGGCGTGAAGCGAGGAGGAAGGACGTTTTGATATGTGCCGAGAAACAACAACAATCCCGAATCACTTGTTGTTTTTTTTCTACCCTCTGTGCTTTCGTGAGCAGATTGTGTGTGTTTATGGATAAGTTGGTGGAATAAGGTACATATTTATTCATGTATTTGGGTCGAATTTCATGAGTTGAATTTTGGTGTTTGCCGTGCGCTGTAGCTCGGTTTTTCCGACCCAATGGCGTGAGCATCCCCTGGTCACGCCAACAAGGGCTACCCCAACCCCTCGGGTCCATGACAAAACCCCAGCAATAAAATCCCCACTGATAAAATCCCCAAAGTCAAAGACAAACCCCCGCAGACAAGAACCCGAAGCCACAGAATATGAACAAAACCCCCAACCTAGCTTGTATATAAACAAAATAATATTGTGTAGAAATTTGTCTCTCAACAATTATCATACCAGTAGGCCTATTTACTTCAGTTTTTATCAAATTTTGTAACATCTTTACAAGTAATATCATTGAATAAATACACTATAAAATTAAACATTATGAAATTATTATATTTCACATAGACATGATGATAGATTGAAACAAGTTTTAACAAAGTATAGGTTGGAACAGACATTATTTATTATCAGAAAGATAAAGATAACACTTGACAATTGAGAGTAAAATACTACTATTTAACAAAGCTCCCTACTGTATAGTCATGATAGTGCAATGGTTAATGTTTTCAAATAATGTATCTTTACAGTGATGAATTTGGGTCATAATTTTTTTTTTCATCATGTGATGAATTTACATTACCTATATCTAAAATGCATGTATCTACTGTTAATCTATATCCATATAGCTAAAAAAAAAAGTGATAAGGAAAGATCTCCAGGGAAATAATATGAAAATATTGCCTTGTTTTGAAGGGAATATGCAGTTTTGTTGCCCCGAGGATGACCAGGGCTTCGTTTTTAGCGTGAGTGATAGCTCACCTGCACGCAAACACTCGTGTAAATTCATGTCACGAGAGTGATTTTTAGCTCACGTAAACTGTCACATTTTATATTGTATTGAATTGCAACCACTCACCTAACTTTCAAACTACCCTCTCCTAAATATTTTGACGTGAGCTATTTTTAGCTCGCGCACCAATTCTAAACACGAACCCGTGATGACCCTGCGGCTCGGGCAATATGCACAGCCGAGGGGCAACGAAACTGCATATTCCCCTCACAACAAGGCAATAATTTCATTATTATATTTATCAACTTAGCTCTGTGCTAATCTATTATCTCTCGAGCAAAATAATATTTTATGTTTATTTTGGAAGAGCGCAATCCTTCTGAGTTGATTGCTTTCAGTGGGCAATCGCCAGCAACATTATTTTTCATGCACGAGATTCCACTGATTCGAAGCTGCTTCACTACTATCGTGTAAATCTCGCGACGCACGTATAGTTGTTCAATGCCGCTTGTTAGTTACTCCAATAATGTGCTTGGGTACGATTCTACTTACAATTAGATGGAGGGAGATAATTTATTTCTGCTGTGTTCTCCAGCTAAAATCAACTCGATGAACTGCTCGGTGATCGGCTGTTTGCAGTGCGACTGAGAGAACGGAGCGACCCCTGTTGTAATTATCTCCCTTTAGTGTATATTCCTTGGGGGTGGAATATGCAGTTTTGTTGACTGGGGAATATGCAGATTTCTTGCGCTGTAAAACTTACCTTCACATACCTTATTGCTATCGTGTTCCTACGCGATTGCTCTATTGTAAAACCTTACCACAGAACCAAAAGAAATAGTCCCTGTAATGCCCAATGCCCATGCGCGAGTACCCAGAACCCTCTCTGTCTGACCACGTCATTTCCTTCTTTCCTCTACAACCGTAGCGGTCAGACGTAGTTTCTAGTGCTCTGTAAAAAAGTCTCAAGATCTACATCTGGAGTACCACGCAATTCCTAGTTCATTACCTTGGATTACCTCGGAGATTCCCTGGGATATTTACCTGGAGAAGAGACTGGAATATTACCAAATTCCTGTGATTCTGGATACCTACCTGGACTTCTGCAAACGTCAGCGAGTATACGTTGGAATCATAATAAAGATGGCATCCGTCTTCTGTGTTCTTTGTGGACAGCAGGGCTCGAATTGGCGGCCTGCAAATTGCAATTTGCAGGCCAAATTTGAGGTGTTGCAGGCCATGTGAAAATTCGCCTGCAAAAAAAAAAAAAAAAAAAATTGCAGGTCATAATTTCTGTGGCAGAAATTGTTATTATCTTCTGTTCAGTGGATATTCTGGAGATCATTTCGTCGACGGCATGTCCAAAAGGTAGAAAACTTTTCATCTTTTTCAACACAAAATACATCGTCGTGGTCGAGTTCAGATCGATGGCAAAAGTAAATATGTTCAGGGGAGTCTACTCGCGCATTACTTGGAATAGAGAACTGTTGTCTCCCTTTACTGTCCTTACGCATGCGTGCGCCGCTGTTCTAGGAATCCTATTTCCGTTCGTTTGTTGCTGAGAGACTGGCCAAAATGAACTGACAGATTAATTTGCCGGGCTGCCAAATAATGAAATAAATTGTGTGATGGCAAAAGTATCAACTGTACGATCGTGGGGGTTTAACGACTGGCTCAACATTACGAAAAAGGAGAAAAAAAAACGGACATGATATTGTGACAGAAATGAACTGCTCGCTGTGTTCGAAGTACGAACGGCAAATTCAAACGGTGAGAAATTTTCAACAAGCTTGGATTAGCGGCACTCGTACAATCAAAAAAGATTGCGTGATCACACATTAAGTGTAAAGTCCGTTATTGAGCTGTGGTCCATCAAAGAATTTCGAAAATCTTATTAAAAAAATGCAGGTCAAATTTTGCAATTGCAGGTCATCTTGGATTTGAACTGCAAATTTTTTGGAAGGGGTTTTTTTTTGCAGGTCATCTCTCATGCTCTAAAGCGAGCCCTGGACAGTCTAAACCCACGACGGACCCGCACTCAGCATATCCGCCGTGTAGAGGTGCGATCAGTATGCTAAATGTGCGGAATGTGAGCTATGGCCCGACAATATATTCGAACAGTATCTTGTCGGTTCTTATGCCGGAGAAATTCTGCCGCCGCCCGGCTTTGTTAGGGCCGAGAGCTTGGTCGCCTCTCCGTCTCGCTCCACTGTGAACGAGCCGGACGAGTCTGCCTCTGTTGATATGTCCGTAACCCAAGATACAGAGTTAATTTCGCCTCGTAAATTACCGAATGTTGTTACAATTTCTCCTCCATGCACTAATTCTGTTTTAGGGACCAAGGCGGGGAACAAAGATGGCGGGCACCCTGCAGGTAAAGTATTGCACGGGACGCCCTTGACCTTGACGGCAACCTTTGATCCATCATCTGTGACGTCACTTCTGACCAAAGGTCCCTATTCAGGATAGTGAACCCGGAGAGTGTGACTATACCCCCAGTCAAGGATCCGTCACTTCCGGAGAATCTGTCAACATCTCGGTCCAGCCCATCTGCGTCTACAAATATTACGGAGATGCTTGCTGCTTCATCGACTGTAATATCACCAGCTCCTGTGTAGTCTACGGTGATTATTACACCTGTTTCCGGTTTTGCTGAGTCTCGCCATTCTCTTCTGAATGTGCCGAAACTATCCAGGGCGCCTCTGCAACAGCCGTTGTCAGCACCCCCGCAGCTTACTCAACCGGTACATCTTCCACGTATGCCTGTGTCCAGCTACGGTTTCCGGCCTACGGTAGCTCCGATTATATCGGATGCTTACATGCGGCCTCTTACATCATACCTTCCGATATCATCTTACCTTCCGGTATCATCGTCTCACATCGGAACTTCCGCTGCTTTTTCTGCGCATGCTCCGACGTCGGCTACTACATCCTACTATAGGACTGCCTCTACGTACGATGTTCCTGTTACTTCATCGGTATATGGTGTTCCGGGTCTTTCATCGATGTATGATACTCGAGCTACGTCATCAATGTACAGACTTCCGGTTACGTCATTGGTGTATAGCAGTCTGGCTGATCCCTATACTGCACCTCCGTATTCTCCACTTCCTGTGCATAGTGCAGTATAGCCTACATCGTATCCTTCGGTGGCTTCTGTAGCCCGACCATTTGATGTACCCCGTCGAGTGTATCCTCCTGCACGTATACCTACATGTCCGACTTCCGGTACATCGGGTGCTTACTTCCGTTCTCCATCTCCTAGGCCTGTCAGATATGCTATGCCATATCATGCGCCTATACCGAGATGGCAAGTTAGGGTTGCTCACCCACATCTGCCTAGATACCCAGCTAGGCCTGCGATGTCACAGTATGTGGCTGCTTCCGGTTCCGCCTTACTTCCTCCTTCTGATAGGCAGTGCCCCCCAGCAGCATCTATTTCTGCCAGCCTGTCCGACAGGTTTAATAATTATCTGCTGATTTTGCAGCCCTTCAACGTGACATGTTGATGCCTCCACCACCACCACCGACACCACTTCCGGTCCCTGAGTGGGCTGGCTATCAACCTCGCCTCGTGTCATCAAGACGGCCGACTTCCGCTACCCAAGCTCAGCTACCACTTGATCTCTTGTGGGGTAGTAGACCTACACCTCCTTCGTTTGTGCTCAGGTTTACCTCTGCGGATCCTGTGACAGTGGCTAACGCTGAGCCGGAAGCGGAAGAACGGACTTCCTTGTTTGATGCGGATCCGGATCTCGCGGCGTCCAGTTATTCTGAAATATTGGCACACCTCTACGAGTTATTTCCGGATATGACTCCTCCGCCAGTTGTGAAATCGAGAAGGGTCACTGCGATGTCGGATCTCAGACAAGAGCCTACTCATCGCACATCACTTCCGCCATCCAGAGCCGTTTTTGAATGTGCTGAGTGCATGCGGGATGCCTTCTCTCTGCCTAAGACCCAAAGTTGAGAGGCAATGACAACAGGAATCTAGATCTCTGTTTAAGAAATCTACTGGTGTCTTCCCGCTGGAGCGATCCGTTTTTCGGTCCTATTCAGTGCACGGTTCACCCTGGCATGATCGAGCTGCGGTCCAGGAACCAGAACTCGATCAGTTTATTGGAGCCACTCCGCCTAAGAAGGATATTCCTCTTTCTGTTCGTCAGATTTGTCTCCTGGAGGACACTTCGAGACAGGAGGTAGCGATTACTTCCCATCCAGACAGGTTTTTATATGCCATTCGTACGATACTTAATCGCATACCTCAGACGTCAACTTCCGGTTTTGTTTCCGTTCCTGTCGATGACATCAACCAGATGAGGGACTTCCTGACGGCAGCTGCGCGTGTGGGCGCGGACTTGATGGCATCTTCAGTCTTCATGTCCGCTATGTTCGTACACCTAAGGCGTCTCACTGTCGGCGGCCCTGCCTACGTATACCCCGGCCAGTGTGAGATCAGCTTTAAGGGAGCAGTCCCCCGCCTCGGGACTTGTGTTTGCGGGTATCATCCCAGTGCTGCAGAATGAAATGTCCGCTGCCAGGACCACGCACTCCTATTTTGCACCTCAACAGAGGAAGCGATCGACCCCAGAGACCTCAACATCGTCTTCCTCGGCCCCGAAGAAACCTTCTTCTTCAAGTTCTTCTTCCGGGGCTGGTAACAAAAAGGATGCGCCTTCCTCTTCGAAATCAGGGGGAGGTTCGAAGGGAGGGGGGAGCGGCCACTCTAAACGTGGAGGCGGAAAAGGGAAGTCCGCTAAAGCTCCCAAGGGCACGGGCCATGCAGATGTTCGTTCTGCATGGCGAGACCGCACGTTGCCGCTGTTCCCGATTCCACCAGATCCGGCACTTCCGGTAGGCAGGAGACTTGCAAGTTTTTGGCGGAATTGGGAGGCAATCCAGGCAGATTCGTGGGTGTTGAACACCCTACGTCATGGGTATCGGCTGGAGTTCGCCACAACTCCCCCGTTGACTTCGTCACCCAAGTCGTCTCGAATTCCTGTGCGTCGGGAGCACCTGATGGAGATTCAGAGGTCCGTGGACAAGTTGGTAGTGAAGGGTGCTGCTATAGAACTTCCACCAACCGATATGTCCCCGGGCTTTTATTCTCCGATGTTCCTGGTCCCCAAGAAGAACACCACCGAAATGCGTATGGTCATAAACCTACGCCGGTTAAACAAGGACTTCTTGGCCCCACCTCCTCATTTCCGGATGGAGTCATTCCGGTCTATTCGTTCGGCTCTGTTACAAGGGGACTGGATGACGTCTCTCGACCTCCAAGATGCATACCTGCATGTTCCGATCTACAGGGCTCATCACCAGACCCCTACCTTGTAAAAAAAAGGGGCAGGGTGCTAGTCTGTTGAAAAGGGGCACTTTTTGCGCGGACGAGGAATAAAAGGGCATGTCGGAGGCACTATGAGTCGCGGCGGCGGTATCGGTATTTTCTAATATCACCATTCATTTCTGTCGACCACATGCATTGAAAGAATGGATTGAAAGAATGATACACAGGAAATCTGCTTAAAATTAGATCTGCAGTAAGCACTCCCTAGTTTACTCGTCAGTTTTTCATTTTGATGTGTATGGGACATTAGTGTTTTTGAATTGCCCCCGAATAAACAAGATTGTTTATCAATTGAAACATTATTTGAGTACCGTGAGTGTGATGATAGCTGGAAATTTGTAGAGTTTGGACTTTTTCTCAAAGAAACAAGCTATGAACAAAATATTCAATACTCTGTAAAATGGACAAAAATAATGAGCTCTCATGACTGGGATCACTTGTTTGGAATTCACAAGATGTCAACCGAGAAAAATATTTACTGATCATATCAAGAGAGAGAGAGAGAGAGAGAATTAAGGTTGATTTGCCATAGGCCTATCCCATATGTATATAATTTCTGAGCGATAACTTCTGAACTGAAATCTTTGAAAATAATGACAAATAGAACGTCTTTATTACGGTAGTCCCAAAATGCTACTGAAAAGCAGCCAGGGGTCGAAATGTTTGAAAATCTCCACCTGTCACATGTGACAGGTAGAATCATTTTCTACCTGTCACATTAAATTACAACCTGAACAAAACCATGTCATTCATTTTTCCATGATTAAAACTGTAATGATGATGAACTACCTCAGAGGCTGTCAATCAAGTGATTGCGAAAATATTTTTTTGTCACCCACTGTAAAATATAATGTCCATGAATGTACCTTTCTTTGACATGTTTGATAAGCTTACGTTTTGTGTTGAACATTGTATTTGTTCAGAACACCAGCCTGAACAATGGAACTTTGACATACATGTGTGGCTAAAGACGAGCAGTGATCGACTATATATCATCAAAATAACAAGAACTTGTGATTCAAAATAAATGTTTATTTATTACTGGTACATGTGCCACTTTCTACAGCAGCTACACTATCATGACTGTAGGCCTACATATACTGTATTCTGTGTTTGACATTAAATTCTGACCTGCAATTTCAAGGAAATCTAAAAACTTAAAATTCAGCAATGACATTGGTCAACTACTTGCCCCCAGCTTGTCTTTGTCTTGTTACCATATGAAAACATAACATGGCTGCATCTGGAGCCAATTTAGTTTCGGAAAACATATGGGCGCCCAAAACTGTTTTTGTTCAATTTGAAAGGATTTCTGAAGGAAATACTCGTAGAAAAAGCTTTTGGGAGCCTCAATATCAATCTGATTGCATAGCTGGGTACCAGTATTGAATTTCATGGCTCTTTGCGCAGAAATTCCCTAACGAAAATTGGGCCCTCAATAATGAATTAGGAATGGGATGGGAACCTGCAAAAAATTCCTGGATACAGACTTGCGTAAGCAACAAATCTATCTATACTTGCGGATAAAAATGCACAAATCGTGTTCAGATGAATGTGCAAAATTTCACTTCTCAGAGAAAAATTGTCTCCGATATGTAGCTGAAAATCCCGTTCCCTCTCAGTCAATCATCAATGTGAGACAGACAGTCATAGTTCAATCAGCTGATCAGCCAGTGCCGGTGTCCGTGGCACAGTCACGGCTGGTCGGCAAGCCGCCCGATTTATTAGTTTCCTCCACATTATTCCGTTTGAGGAAATTATCCATTTCAAAAGTTAAAGAAGTCAATGAATTCAAGATATATAAGCAATAAACGGGCCTTCGAGGGAACCCGACAGTCATGAGATCACATGCTTGGACAACTTACCTCCCTTGAAGTTCTTCACACAGATATCGTAATAAAGTGGAGAACGAATGTCGGCGAAACATTACGTTTATTTTTTAGTTGAATTTCGGTGTTTTCCTGATTTCTTGAACATTGTAATGATTTAGGGAACTGATAAAACAGTTAATAGAATTTTTTCTCTACCTGTCACTTGCGACAGGTAGTTTTTTGTTCTACCTGTCACAAGGAAATATTACCTGTCAGCGACAGGTGGACAGGCGGACTTTTCGACCCCTGACAGTGGTACAAAGTCAAAGTAGAGCTAGTCAACAGCTCTGACCATGCAGTCACCGTCCCTGCAAATAGAGTGATTGCTGACATCACGATCCCTGAATGGCACAAGAGCTTTGACCCATCGCAGTTTACCGCTAGTGAATCTTGCGCAGCCAGCAGCAATACTGCTACTGTTGAGAAACCATCTCATGCAACGTCTGACGAAAGTGATGACTGGTTTGCCAAGTTGCCGTTCAAATGGGGTCCTGTATCACCAGAATGGAAACAGAGAATCTCCTCCAAAATGAAAGACAGAGCGCAGGTCTTTTCCAAGGGCGACTGGGATCTTGGTCTGACAGACCAACTAGTTCACAGCATTAATCTATCGGACGATACTCCATTCAGAGAGCGGTCCAGAAGGATTGCACCAGCAGACTTAGATGATTTACGACGCCATTTGCAAGAGTTGATGGACATTGGGGTAATCAAAGAATCCAAGAGCCCCTATGCGTCACCAATTGTATTGGTCCGAAAAAAGAACAAAGATCTTAGGCTGTGTGTTGACTACAGAACTCTAAACTCTCGCACTATCCCTGATCAGTATGCAGTTCCACTTATTCAAGAAGCCATTGACTGCCTCAACGGTTCTAGCTGGTTTACTGTGATAGATCTGAAATCCGGATTCTACCAGATTCCTATGAAGGAAGAGGATAGAATCAAGACAGCATTCACTTGTCCTCTCGGTTTCTACGAGTTTCAGCGTATGCCTCAGGGGATCAAAGGGGCACCTGCAACTTTCCAAAGACTTATGGAGCAATGCATGTCAGGCATCAACATGAAAGAAGTCCTGGTGTATATGGACGATTTGATTGTATTCTCTTCTAGTCTGGAAGGGATGGAAACCCGGCTCATGCACGTACTGGATCGATTGGCTGCCTATGGACTCAAAGTGTCCCCTGAAAAATGTCAGCTATGTTGTACGTCAGTGAAGTACCTCGGACATATTGTGTCGAAGAGCGGAGTTCATACGGATCCGGATAAAATCAGTGCCCTCCAGACCTGGCCCCAGCCGACGAATGTAAAGGAACTCCGGTCATTTTTGGGATTCGCCGGTTACTATAGGAGGTTCATTGGTAACTTTTCTGCTATAGCAAAACCCCTGAATCAGTTAACCGTTGGATGTGTCTACCCCAGAAAGCGAGGGAGTCCACCTCGAAAGAGACCCCCAGATCCAAATGCTAGGAGTGCTAGTGAGCCTTTTGGACAGCTATGGACACCAGAATGTGACCAAGCATTCCAAGTACTGAAAGAAAAACTTACAACCGCACCAGTTCTGGCCTTTGCAGATATCACCAAGCCATTTGTTGTGCATGTGGACGCTAGTAGGGATGGCTTAGGAGGCGTTCTATGTCAAGAGCAGGATGGCCAGCTTCGACCAGTAGCTTATGCGAGCCGAGGCCTCACAAAGTCAGAAAAGAACTATCCGGCTCACAAGCTAGAATTTCTAGCTCTGAAATGGAGTGTTACTGACCAGTTCCGTGACTATCTATACCTGGCCAAGGACGTCAAGGTACTAACGGATAACAATCCAATGACATATGTCCTTAGCTCGGCGAAACTCGATGCAACAGGCCATCGTTGGCTTGCGGCCCTGGCAAATTTCAACCTGACCATC
Source organism: Hanleya hanleyi (assembly GCA_036873755.1). Taxonomy (NCBI): domain Eukaryota; kingdom Metazoa; phylum Mollusca; class Polyplacophora; order Lepidopleurida; family Hanleyidae; genus Hanleya; species Hanleya hanleyi. The sequence goes on along the minus strand of JAVTVY010008742.1, from coordinate 4,469 downwards.
TCTTACCGACCCGGATCAACAAATGTAGATGCTGATGCATTATCAAGAAGACCCCATGGCGATGGTCAGGTAACAGGCTCTGATAAATTGCAAGAGATCACAGCCAGACTCAGTGGACAGTTGAGAGAACCTGATCATGTGTATCCCAAGGATGTCATCAATGCCATCTCCCAGGGCCATTATGCAACACCGAACTTGCGCCCTGGGGCAGCTCAGCCTGATGTGTTTGATGGTGCAGTGTCTAACAACTAGTGTTGATGCAGTTCCAAAGAACTATGCCACTGCTGGATCGAACTTGAGTACCATGGACTGGAAGTTTCATCAAGCACAAGATCGTGACATTCGGCTTGTCGTCGAGATAGTTCAGGCTGGCAAAAAGCCCGTTTCAACTGATGCTCACCATCCTGGTGTGAAACTTATGCTGAGGGAATTCGACAAATACCAGCTAAAGGATGGTGTGCTATACAGGAAAATCCAGACACCTTTAGGAAATGAAAACCTTCAACTTGTTTTACCAGAACCATTCAGGGAACAAGCCATGCTTGCTTTGCATGATGAATCTGGACACCTTGGATTCGAAAGGACACTTCAACTGGCGAGAGCACGATTCTATTGGCCGAAGATGGCATCCAACATTGAAACATGGATAAAACAGTGTCCCAGGTGCGTCGCTAGGAAGACACTGCCCAAGGTTGCTGCTCCACTGGTGAACATCAGGACAAGTTCCCCTATGGAGCTAGTGTGTATGGACTTTTTGTCACTTGAAAATGATCGGGCGAACTACAAAAACATTCTTGTAATTACAGACCACTTTACAAGATACGCCCAGGCCATTCCCACCAGAGATCAAACGGCCCGTACAGTAGCGAAAGTCTTATGGGAAAACTTCAGTGTTCACTACGGACTACCGCAACGCTTACACTCTGATCAGGGCAGAGACTTTGAAAGTCGGGTTATCCAGGAACTTACAAGAACGTTGGGCATCAAAAAGTCCCATACAACGCCCTATCACCCTCAAGGTGATCCACAGCCTGAACGTTTCAATAGGACATTAATGAACATGCTTGGTACTTTGAGGGATGAGAAAAAGGAACGTTGGAGTAGTCATGTAGCTGCGTTGGTACACGCATATAATTGTTCCCAACATGACAGCACCGGATTTTCGCCATATGTCCTCATGTTCGGGAGGGAGGCAAGGCTTCCATTAGACCTGGCATTTGGAGTATCCCCAGATAATATCACTCAGCAAGATCATGCCCAATATGTTCAGCAATTGAAACAACAGCTGAGGGATGCTTACAAGCTGGCGAGCAGCAAATCTGATAACTCGGGTGCATCCAATAAGAAACGGTACGACAAAAAAGTTCGTGGCAATGCATTCTCTGCCGGTGACAGAGTTCTGGTCAGGAATGTTGGCTTACAAGGCAAGCACAAGTTGGCCAATGTGTGGAAGCCAGAGGTTTATGTAGTCCAAGAAAGAGTCCACAACGATGCTCCTGTCTACCGTGTGAAACCGGAATCCGGTGGAGGAATTGTGAGAACCCTTCACAGGAACATGTTGCTGCCAATTGGATATCTGCGTGACGATGATTCACCCCGTGCGCCAGCTAAACAACGCCGACCGCATACCCGACAATATGTGAAGCAAGCGGGTAGCGACTCTTCATCCGGTTCAGAATCTGAAAATGAACTTACCTTACTTCTGCCAGTAGCTCAGGCTCTTGCTCCGAACATGTCAGACACATGTATTCGTCAGTCAAACTTGAACGGGACGGCTCCAGAATTTGTCCCAGGAAGGGTCATTCAGCAGCATACAAGCAGAAACAGCCCTACACCACTTGTACTGCCGTCCGTGGAATCTGAAATCGCAGAACCAGCGGACTCTGGACAGCTTCAGGATTCACAACCAAAATTGGTTGAAGCAGATCGTACAGAGGAGCTCAGCAGAACAGATCCTTCTCTGGAAGTGTCTGAAACTATTCCTGTACCGGAACAGGGTGAACCAAGCCCAGTGATTGAATTAGTGCAGCAGGAGGCCGCATCAGAACCTGCTCCTTCGAGGCGTTCAGCAAGAACTGTGAAAGCTCCGCCACGATTCACGTACGATAGACTTGGTGAGGCTACTTATCATAAGTTGCAAGCCAGCTGTGCACACCCTCGTCGAGAGTGAATGTTTACCAAACTCGCCCAGAGAATCTTCGCGCGTTAGAAACTGTCTGCTCCGGGACGAAGCAGATTTGAGGGGGGAGTGTGTAGCCCGCACATTCTGTGAGCCTACGAGTCTACCACGTGGACTCTATCAACATAGGTTGGAGCTCTTGCGCGTAGGGAGATAGGATTCGGTCCCTTTGGCGGAATTGTGCTCGAAATGTGAACAGCAAAATTGTGATTTATCGGAGCAAAACTGAACTAAAACTGATTATCTCCGTGGCAGATTCAACGATTTGTGTTGTACGAGGCAGCCGGGAGACAGTTGGATGTCAGTGAGTGGCTCTTTAAGTGACCATTGTGATAGAGTAATTATTTTGGCGAAGACCGTAGTTACCAAAGTGGACAAACTGTTGTTGTTGTACAATCTTCGTCGAAATTTGATTCTATGAAGGCCTGCTATCATCGAAACAATTCCTCTGTAAATTGATTCCTAATGGACAGTTGTTGGTAAAGGATTAGTCATATCAGGGAGCTTCAAAGAAGCTTTGTTACCACCAAGTATTAACTGCAGTTGAAAATGCTTATATGGTGGTCTGGCGACACCAAATGAACTACTTGGAAATCTCTATGGAACGTTATTATGGGCGAGCTGACTCTCAAGGTATGTACAGATACAGAATAACTGTGGTACAATATATATATGGAAGCCCATTACCTGTAATTGAACTTTTCTGCCGAAGTTTCGTTTCTGTCTATGCTGTATGGAAGGCCGATAGACATTTCTGCATGAACTATGTTGATATGAAGTCGCAGTAACTTGTTGACAGACTTTATTTTATTAAAGCCCATATTTACCTGCCGAGAAACGGTTAACGTGCTGAACTACTGCCATCTTCTTTGGACGACAGAAGACTGAGTGCTTTATTGTGATTCATATTGGTGATATTATATTTCCTTAGGAGAATCGTGTGATTCGCGGGAGCGATTCCTACGGAAGCCTGTTGCTCCTATATTCGCGAGTGCTATTCCTACGGAAGCCTGTTACATCTATATTCGCGAGTGCTATTCCTACGGAAGCCTGTTACATCTATATTCGCGTGTACTATTCCTACGGAAGCCTGTTGCTTCTACATTCGCGAGTGCTATTTCTACGGAAGTCTGTTATATCCACATTGGCGGTTCCTACGGAAGCCTGTTACTCTTACATTCGCTAGTGCTATTTCTACGGAAGCCTGTTCTGTTGATAAACACAAATGCTACTTATATGGAGGTCTGTTTGATTCACTAATTGCGTGTGATATCGAGCCACGAAAGCCTGTTGGGTGTGCATCGGCGTGTGTAGACCAAAAGGTTAGCGGATTATCGTGACGCATTGTGTAGTTCCAGTGAGGAGGATCATCAGCAGCTGCTCCGTACCTGCATAGATACTGTAGGCCTATGCACTCTCACATGTCATTGTGTTGTCTCTCATTGCTTTTTTTTATTGCTCATGAGCCATTTTCTTTTCCTGTTGTAATAAACTGTTCGATTTCTTTCATTCTATGTCATTGTTGAGCTTGATTAATTACTGCACCGAAAGCCTGGGTTACAAATGGCGAGCTTGCCAGGATTTTAATTTCTGTACAGTTTGTCAATCTGCTCACATGCCAACATTTTTGTTTTACTGTGATTTTTCATGCTTATTACTGTGTATGCTGATGAATGTAGTTTTATATGCATTTCACTGAATGTCCTTTTACAACATTCCTATATCATTGCACTGTTTTGTATATGCCCAAAACTCTTATTGAATCAGTCAATTCACTTAGAGAGCCACCCCTGAATTTCCACCATGTCCCTCACACCTATGCAACATTATGCTCGAGACTGGTGTAAGAAAGAGGATTTTTTCCTTGAAAGAACTCTGCTACTTGCGGGTGATGTGACATACCTGCCTACGAGAGCTCTGTTGTCTTCACTGACTTCAAAATTCCGGAATTTGGAGGAAGTGGTCAGACGTGAGGATATTATTGAGAGGAATGAAATGACCTTGTTGCTCTGTGTGTTTGATCAAAGTATCAGCCGATGGATGGTACCGAATGAAACCATTCGACTTGAATTGGGTGAGGAGGAGGTTAGTCTAGCTGTCGTCTGGCCTAACGTTGGTTTTGGGAGACGAATTGGAACCAGCGAGAGACTGTCTGTACGCGAGCTACAGACAGAAAATGGATGGGAGGATTCTGTACGTGACACCTTTCCTCTATCTGCACACAGCCGTGGCCATCGGACTGACAGCGAGGATTTGCCGTCCATTCTAACCAAATGTACTCTGGCCGCCA